>JADKXX010002738.1:0-86023 GCA_017310255.1 Butorides virescens
GCCGCCTCCTGATTGGAGGGAGCGGTGGGGGGCGGGGCGCGGCCCGAGGAGGGGGCGGGGTTTCCGCCGCCCTGAGGTGACAGCGCTGGGCGGGCTGGTAGCGCTGGGTTGTTCGCTCTTAAGTGTTTTAAAAATCAAATTTAATCACCCGTTTCCCGGACCAGGACGCCCCAGCCGTGGGCAGGGAGGGGTTTTCAAAAGTTGTGCGAAATCTGCTCCCGTTTTAAGCAAAGCATAAAGGATAAGGCGGCCCATCAACCAGGCGGGGGAGGGCCCGCGCCTCTGTCGGTGACCCCTCTCGGTTTCCTCACACAGAAACGGGAGAGACGCTTGTGGTGGCCTGGCCGTGGGAACCCGCGGTTCCTTCGGTCCTGCTGCTCAGGAGGGGAGGTGGAGGTCTCGCACCATTCAGGGGAGGGGAGAGGCTGCTGCAGGGCCGGCCTGAGGACATTCGCTGGGTGAGGATGAGGAGCTGTGTGGTCTCCAGCTTGCCCAGCCCGCCATTTCCATGGATGTTTTAGACAAGCCCTCAGAGACCGCTTCAGGAGCGAATTTCAGAGCGTGTTGGTGAGGGGCTGAGCTCAGAAATCAGCGAACTGCTTTCCTGAAGGATGTACAAAAGGAGGGGGTTCCAGGTCAGGGAGTGCCTTCTCAGGGCTTAAAGACTGCTTCACCCCGCTCTTAATTCCTCCTATTGCTCCTTGACAACTCAGTTTATAAGCTGAGGAAAAAACAAAGTCACTGTGACGTTAGACCCAAAGGGTTTCACAGAAAGTGAAGTAAATTATTGTACTGGGTCTGGCTGTGATAGGGTTAATTTTCTTCATAGCAGCCAGTATGGTGCTGCATTTTGTATTTGTGACCACAACAGTGTTGATAATGCACCAGTATTTTGGCTAAACAGTGTTTGCACAACATCAAGGTGTTCAGGTTTCTCACTTTGCCCCATGGCTGGGGGGCACAGCTGGGACAGCTGACCCAAACTCCCCAAAGGAGATTGATCCAAATGACCAACAGGGTCATTCTATACAACTAACTCCTGTGATATTAACACTGGTTACAAATCTAAAACACTACACCATGCGAGCTGCCATGAGGAAAGTTGTCCTGGTTTTGGCTGGGATAGAGTTAATTTTCTTCATAGTAGGTAGCATAGTGCTGTGTTTTGGATTTAGTACTACAAGAATGTTGATAACACACGGATGTTTTTAGTTATTGCCAAGTAGTGCTCAGACTACTCAAGGACTTTTTGAGCTTCTCCTGCTCGGCCAGGTACATAACAAGCTGGGAGGGAGCACAGCCTGGACAGCTGACCCAAACTGACCAAAGAGCTATTCCAGACCATAGAACATCATGTTTGGGGGGGTTAGTCCGGTTGGGGAGGGGGAAGAATGATTGTGGGTCAGGACGGGCTGGGCATCGGTCGGCGGGTGGTGAGCAATTGCATTGTGCATCATTCATTTTGTATATTCTGTATATTCTCTTACCATTCTCATTATTACTATTATTATTATTTTCTCTTATTAAACTGTCTTTATCTCAGCCCATGGCTCTAACCTTTTTTTTTCTCCCTGATTCGCTCCCCCATTTCACTGAGGGAGGGGGGAGTGAGCAAGCAGCTTCGTGGTGCTGAGCTGCCAGCCGGGTTAAACCACAACAAAAGTTTAACTCCATGCCAGCCAGAGCCAGTGCAGGTGCTGATGGACATCTTACAGAGCAATACGAGATTTTGTTCCTTTTTTGTTTACTGCTCGACTATCCATGCTCAGGGGCTGTTGAGAGAAAAGACAGCAAAGGAAGGTACACTGAAATAAAAAGTAAACCAGTAATGAGAGTAACATTTGTCATATTTGCCCTGTAGAGATTGTTCTCAGCCGGTCTGATGAGCTCTCAGGTGCTAACCAAAAACTCGCTGTCCCTTATAACAAGGTAAGTGCACAGTGAATCCCTCATGCAAAGGCCTGAGAGAAAAGTGCAAAGTTTGCTGAATCCAGCAGTCCACTACATGGGAGGCTGCTGCAGCTCCGTGCTCCCTGATCCAGGCAGTAGCAAGGCTGAGCATGTGCTCCCAAAAGGCACTCACATGCTGTAAAGAAATACATATACACTTATGTAAATACATGTATACACATATATAAATACACGTATACACACATGGTGAGCCATGCAGATAAACTCAGGCAGAAAACACAAAGCACTCACACAAATATGAGTGGTACGGATGGCCTGATCCTGTTCCTCCTCACTGCCTGATCACGGTGGGATTCTGCTAATGGAATGGGTATACATGCATACATATATATATATATCTGTGCAGAGTATATGTATGTGTATATGTACACAGTACGGACCATTGCAATAGATAGTGGTGTGCTCAAAGTCTTGTTTATGGGCAAAGAAGCAGCGCACCTTATACGTATATATCAGGCTAAGAATTTCTTGTTGGCACAATTGGTATCTTAACAGCCTGCTTCAAGAATTATTAGTCTAGATCTAATTATTAGGAAAAAAAGAAAGGATAAGATTGCACTTAGAATACTTCCGTGGAGAAGAATCTCAGTAATGCAACTAAAACTGTAAAATATGCACTTAGTTTTTATTGTTTTTTCTTGGTGCTTTTTTTCTTGGCTTACCGTTTCATTGTTTCTCTGGGTATTAAAGTCACAAGTGTTTGGCTGTGAGGAGGATAACACCTGAATTGCCATCCTCAAGTCCTTCATTGGGAAGAACATGCTGTTGATGTTCCTGGTTTCGTCTTCCTGCGGTAGTGGACATTCATGTTCACCCCCCATACTTAACAGTCCGTCAGCTGCGAGTCACAGAATCTGTCCTTAATTCATGGTAATTCCCCGATTCGTTACGGCAATTATCCACCTTGTGGTCCATAGACTGGCAACATGCCTGTTGGGTGCTTTCCCTGACCCAGTGTAGTTGAAGGGTCTATGTTTTGTCCAAACTGTGCTTGGGCTGTCTCCTAAGATATAAGACCAGTCTTCGAAGGTCCATATCGGCACCACACACTTTTTCACACCAAGTGAACTATTTTCAACATTAGCGAGGGCATAATGCCGTAGCTTGTTGCTTCTTTCACAGTTTTTGTGATAACATGGCTCCCTACATCTATAGTGGTTGCAAACTGCAAACAAAATGGTTGTGCTGGATCCGCAAATGGTCATGCAGGTACCTGTGCTAACTTGCTTTTCAGAGCTGACAGGGCTTAATCTTGATGCGGTGCAGATTCCCACTCCTGTTTTTTCTTTAACACAGCTCGGTTAAAGGCTTACAATTTCTGCCAACACGGGCAGGGAGCTTTCTTCTGGGGGAAGGACAGTTTGCTGCAACACCCCCCACAACCCCAGAATGAAATTACCTGCCTTGGGAGGAGCAGGAGAAGGGCGAGGAAAATGGGGGAAACTAAGCATGTGTAAAACAAATGTAATTAATTATTTTTTTTTCTGAAAAATTAGATCTCAACTAATAACGATTAGACTCTTTTAAGATTTGAATTATGCAAATGATAGGTTCTGTGTTTGGCTCCAGCCTGAGCCACAGCCCTGCAGTGTCACAGCACTGCCCTGACAGTGTCGTATCCCCACCTCCAGGTTGGGATCCCAGGTCCTACATGGCTAGAGGATTTCCAGTTCTCATTTTACAGACTCTGCACTCATTAATGGTGCCTCCAAAAGAAGGTGGGGCACGCTTAGCCATTCCCCTATTCCCCATCATCTTCCTTCCCCCCATAAAAAGCATATAAGGACCTAATTACAGGCCTTACCTCCAGTGCCTTGCTTCCTGATGTACACGCAGCTGCAGCCATTAATATTTTTTTTTTATCAGCAGGCAGGTGTTGTGTATGTACACACTTTAGTACTGCTTTGGGTTGAATTAAAGTAAAAGTGTAACATGTTTAACATACGGCAATGTTTGGTGAGGTCTGATCAAAACATGCATGAGTATTAGATAAAGGCAAGGATGAGGTGTAACCTTCTCTGTCCAGCTAAAATTCAACCAAATCCCTGCTAACTTTGGCATGTAGCCAGTCATCATAGGCAAAAATTGATTTTCCAGAAATGTTCCAGCTGGAAAGCTGAAAGAGGGCAGAGCGGCAGTACCATCCAAAGCTAAATATGTGCCTGCTTCTAAGCTTGTCTACTGTGTCTTTCTGCCATCTGTGAATGCTAGCCAGGTGCATACTAGGCAGAGTGATTTTCCTGTATGTACAGGTATGCTTGGTAGCCTTTATTCTAGAAGCCTTTATTTTTAAAATAAGGTGGCTTTTCCTAAATGTAGGGTTGCAGCCCCCTTTTAATGGAAAATAACATGAAACTTCATTTCATAACATGAACATTGTGTTCAGTTTTGGGCCCATCACTACAGGAAAGACGTTTTGTTGCTGGAACGTGTCCAAAGGAGAGCAACGAAGCCGGGGAGGGGTCTGGAGCACAAGGCTGATGGAGAGCGGCTGGGGGAACTGGGGGTGTTCAGCCTGGAGAAGAGGAGGCTGAGGGGAGCCCTCATCGCTCCCTACAACTGCCTGAGAGGAGGGGGGAGCCGGGGGGGTGCTTGGTCTCTGCTCCCAGGTAATGGGTGATGGGACGAGGGGAAATGGCCTCAGATTGTGCCAGGGCAGGGTTAGGCTGGACATTAGGAAAAATTCCTTCCCTGAAAGGGTTGTCAAGCATTGGAAAGGGCTGCCCAGGGAAGTGGTCGAGTCCCCATCCCTGGGGGGATTTAAAAGATGTGTAGATGTGGTGCTTAGGGACATGGTTTAGTGGTGGACTTGGCAGTGTTAGGTTAACAGGTGGGCTTGATGATCTTAAAGGTCTTTTCCAACCTAAACAAGTCTATGATTCTATGAAACTCCAGGACAGTTAGAATAGCTGGAATACTCATCTTCCTCCTGCCTTTATAGGTAGAAACATTGATTCAGTTTGTGAAATGCAGGTGTCATAGTTATGTTTTCAAACAGAAGTGGCAAAACCTCTTGCCATGACCACTGTCAAAACCCTCCTAACTGGCAGTATTACATTAGGCAAAGATGAGAGGAATATTGGCTTCTCTGTTTCAGCTGTCGGGGTCGGAAGACTTGTTGATGCTCCAAGCTGGGTGAAGCAGATGCTGGGGTGAGCAGGATGTCTTGCCTAGATTTTTCCTTCCAGAGCAATCCATAGGACGTTGTTCTTGTTCCTCCTGTGCAAAACAACAACAGCAGCAGCAACAAGAAGTTAGAAAAAAGTCTTCTCCTGCCAGAACCGTCTGATTCTCCACAAGAGGGCTCTGCGGCCGCGGGTTTGCTCCGTGGATGCGCTGGGAAAGGCTCTGCAGTGAAAGACCCCGAAAATACAGGAGAGATGAGAAATAATCCTGTCCCTGTTCAGCTGGTCCAGAATAGCTCTTGTGGAAGAGAGGGCAGCTAATACCTGAATTTCAGGTAGAAATTGAGGAGGAAAAAATACATCATCTCAGTTGTAGTTACCAAAGGTAATGGGAAGGTAATATCCCGCATTTCACAGGTGACTTTCAAAGTGCACAAACCCCAGCTGTTCTAAAGAGACTAAACTGCAAGAAATACATTGTGAATAGGGTTAGGGACATGGTTTAGTGGTGGGATGGCAGGGTTAGGTTAACGGTTGGACCTGATGATCTTAAAGCTCTTTTCCAACCAAACAATTCTATGATTCTATGATTTCTTTTTTCACTGGGAGTCATGTCTGAATTCGCACTGATGTATACACTGATTTCTTCTGGTGATTTGTGCCTCAGCCATTTGCTGAATCTTTTTTTCCCCATGCTAGTTCCAAATTTGCATTTTAAAAGTGCAGGGATTAGCATCTGAAGAGGCTGTCACAACTCTGGATGGCTGCTGTTTCTTACGACCTGGGTCTGCATCCGAGGAAATGCAGAGAATGAGGATAAGAAGAACTTAACTGGGAATGTTTTAGTTGCTCATATATTCTCACTGGAAGGAGATTAATATCTGTTTCCATTCTTTCTTTTTCAAAACATAAACATTTACACAATCTTATCTGAAAAATATCTCCCCCACAAAAAAAAAACCCTGCAAAACACTGTGCAAACTTTACAAAGCTATAAATGACAAGGCTTTTGCCTTGAAAAGTGAATATTCTCAGTTTTTCTTAAAATAACAACGTATAGCTCTCAGCCTAGTCCTCCTTGATGCTGTTCACCCAGCAAATAAAGTTATCATGCAATGGCTAAAGAATAAATCTGGCCTATGGAAAGTGAGTCTGGGGAACAATGAAGCTGCCTTTCCGCGCTCATGGCACAAAACTGTGTTCTGCAAATTCAACTTGCAGTGGAGTGATAGGAATCTGTCTGCAACAGTGCTTGTGCCCACTCCCCAGCATGGAAAAAAAAAAAAAAAAAAGAGTTGTGGGAAGTATCTTGTAAGGAATCTCTGTGATTCCTGCATCTCTGCCTTCTGACTCTGTGACAAATTGGAGGAAAGAGAGCACCTTCAGATCCACTGTTAACTGCAGGAGGAGTTGACACTAATTATTAGTAGCTGAAGGTGTTTATTTATGAGCTTCGATTATGATTATTAGTGCATGTGTGCATCTTGTTCCTTTGATTTCCTAGACAGCAGTGACAGGGAAATGCATATCTAGCTTTAAATTAGATTTGAAGGGCGAAAGGGATAAAACCAGGCTCACTAGAGATAAGCCTGGGAGCGGCACACCAATGTCTGAGTGATGGTGTGCTAGTGAGGCCCTTCGGTCTGCTGCCCCAGTGGCAGTAGGGGATGGAGATCCATGCAGCAGCAAAGACACAAGGGTTATGGGTGTGTTAGAATCCACAGAAGCACCTGAGAATGGTCACGTAGGAATTAGGGTTTCTCCCCCTAAAAAAGTGGTGGGATCAGCAGCATCTACACCAATGCACGCAGCATGAGCAACCAACGAGAGGAGCTGGAAGCCACTGTACAGCAGGAGAACTATGATATAGTTGCCATCATGGAAACATGGTGGGATGACTGGCAGGACTGGAGTGCTGCTGTGGATGGCTATAAACTCTTCAGAAGGGGTAGGCAAGAAAAGAGAGGCGGTGTGGGAGTCCTGTACTTTAGGCAGTGCTTTGATTGTCTACAGCTTAACGATGGTGATGACAGGTTGAGTGTTTGCGGGTAAGAATCAGAGAGAAGGCCAACAAGGCTGATATCATGGTGGGAGTCTGCTATAGACCACCCAGCCAGGACGAAGGGCAGACGAAATATTCTATAAGCAGCTGGGAGAAGTCTCGCAATTGCTAGCTCCTAAACAGTCCTATGATTCTATATGAGATACTATGGTTTTGAAAAATGTGCCTTGACAAAAACAACCCAGCAACCTACAGCTTTCTGCCTGCAAGATAAAAATCAGGCATCAATTTGTACTGAAACTTTGTGTTGATTAACAGCCAAATATGTACCTTGTATTTATGGGACATAATAAATTTTGAAAAACAGCATGGAAAATATTAGACACTGTGAGAAATTGAAGTATCCCCAATAAAATGTAATTATTTGAAGTGTGGATTTTTGACACTTCTGGGACCAGAGTGGTGGCCCAGATTTATCTCAACTAACATAAGGTATTGACCTGAAATGTGTAATCTCAGAGTGCGGCCACCCTAGGCTGCTTCTGGAGCAGTATTTTTTTATCCTCATGAATCTAGCACTGTACATCGGAACGGCCTGTAACAGTAATTTTGGAAGGTCCTGTGTCAGTATGCTTCAGTTTGCCAGACAGGGCTCTGTGCCTCCAAGCGGGAGCTTTAGGGCTTCTGCAACCTGAAGAAGGTTGAAAACCACGGCTGTACGGCAGAAGCAGAGGTGAGGGACGCCAACAGAGAGCCGCTAGGCTGAACCACCTTTTAGAGTGTGTCTTTATGGAAGGACCTACAGAAATTACACACCTAATAGCAAGCTTTGGCTACAAGACTAAAATGAGGTGGGGTGCGTGCGGCCCTCTGCCTCTCTGTCTGTTTGGGTAGTGCCTTGCTTAGTGGAGCACAGTCTGATTACAGCCTCTAAGTGCTGCTGCTGTATAAATACTATTACTGCAGCAGTTGCACATGCCACTTCGTATTTCATGTACCTGATTCCATTCCTGTTAGTGGCTGTGTGTCATCATCACTCAAAAGGTACCAGCAGAACCTGTCGTGTGTAAATGCTGGCAGATGGCAATAGAAGTCCTTTCCTAGGCATTACAATGTATTGTTTAAAGCCTCGACACAAATATCGTCATCTGTAGACGCTTTCAGATTGTCGTCTGGCCATAGACATCCACTGCTCCTAGTAATTTCAGCTAAGCCTTTGGGGGTTTGGCACGTAACAAAAAATCAAGCTGGAAATATCTTAGTTGAGCAAAAAGCCTGAAACCCCAGGGATAAAAGATAATGTCACTTTTAGACCAGGGAGAGTCAGAGAATTGTTCCTAGGAAAATAATGTAAAAGCTGTTATGGTCTGGCAATTAGAGCAGGAAAAGTGGTAGCTGAATACAAATCCAGCTGGAAAAGCATGGAAAGAGGCTGGATGAGCTGGGAATGAAATCATTATTCTATCAGCTAATGTAAAGAAAGAAAATACCTCTCCAGAAGGGTGGGTCAGCAGAATATCAGCTGTATTAGGAGTGTGAGCTACAACGACTGAGAGCTTTTAAAAAGCCAGGATTTTGCAATAGCAAACCAAGACTTAGTAACTAAATGGCTTCTTTTATTGTAAAACCTGCTGGGTTGTTGTTTTTCTCTTTTTCACACTGCCACCAACCTTTTTTCCTTTTTTTTTTTTTTTTTTTTTTTTTCAAACAGCTTCACTAGAGTCTGTTCCAGAGGGAAGAGAAGAAGACACATCAGTGAGGAGCTAGTCACGGACAAAAAACTGAGCAACACGTAGGGACGGAGCCTTCTAACACCAATCACCCACGGAGAGATGCAGCTGGGGACTGAGAGAATCACATGAAGTCCCCAGCGCACTCGTCTTTTCAATGCTTTCTGTCCCAAGCTGATCTCCTTGGCATTAAGTTCACCTTGAACTTGTTGAAACCGTATGACTAGGGAAGAAATTCAGTCTTATGGTTAGGGCATATGTTGTGATTTATCCTGGCAGGCAGCTGAACACCGCCCAGCCACCCGCTTGCTCGCTCCTGCCCTCCCTCAGTGGGGTGGGGGAGAGAATCCAAAAAAAAAAAAGTAAACCCCGTGGACTGGGGTAAAGACAGTTTAATAAAATAGCAGGGGATAACAATAATAATAATAATAATAATAATAATAATAATAATAATAATGGTAAGAGAATATACAGAATATACAAAACAAGTGATGCTCAATGCAACTGCTCACCACCCACCGACCAATGCCCAGCCCGTCCTGAGCAGCGATCGCTGCCCCCCAGCCAACTCACATGGTCTGGAATAGCCCTGAGGCCAGTTGGGGTCAGCTGTCCTGGCTGTGCCCCCTCCCAGCTTCTTGTGCCCCTGGCAGAGCAGGGGAAGCTGAAAAGTCCCTGACTCAGTGTAAGCACTGCTCAGCAACAACTAAACCATCAGTGAGTTATCAATATTACGCTCATCCTAAATCCAAAACACAGCACTATGCCAGCTACTAGGAAGAAAATTAACTCTATCCCAGCCGAAACCAGGACAGCATAGGAGCCAAGAAGTTTGATTTCCACTCCTGATTTGGGTGCAGGTTTAGTGTAGATCACTATTGTTTGCAAAGTGTTTCAAGTTCTTCACATTGCTTACAGAGAACTGTGCAGTGCTATTATGTGTTTGCAGCTCTTGGTAATTGGAAACAGAGTTTGATTTGTTGCTCTACATATTTCCCTAAATCAGGAGACAAATATATCCAAGGTAGAAGTTAGGAAAACCTGGAAATACACTGCCCTTTCTCTGGTAAATTCAACATGGTCCATTCTACTCAATTTGCTCTTTCTCTCTCCTTGCAGTTCTCTTGTGCCTTTCTGATGTGAAAGACAGAGAATCTCTGCCAGCAAGGACAGTGATCTGAGAACTCCTGAATCAAAGGATTGCTTTTTATAAAGCCACACTTAGAGAGACCAGTCTGACACCAAAGTTGCTATTCTTGAAGGTATGCAGAAAGAACTAAACCTACTGACATACTAACGGCTAAATTTAATTTAGTAGCATACTAAAACTAAATTTTGTTTCCTGTTTTGATCAGAAAAATTAGCCAAAAATTCTGCGTTGTGGGGTTTGTTGCGGTTTGAGAGGGGAACAAGAGATGATACGAAATACTTCTGTCATGCAGTCCTGGTTGCAGCTGTTTCTAGAAAGGCGGGAGTCCTGGAGGGCCCATGTCTTAAATACCTGCTGAAATGCACAAGGCTCCATTTCCCTTCATCTCTTCCCCATGTTCTGCAAGAAACATTGCAGAATCTACTCTTCCCTCTGCTCTTATTTCTATTCTTTTGGTTTTCTGTTCCTTTTTCCTACCTGCCAGTTTTCTTTTTGCATTCCCCAGATTCCCATTTTTCCTTCGGCTCTCTTTCCCTAGTCTTTCTCTCCTAAACCTTTTCACTACCCATCTTATCCTCATTTTTCAGAAATCTTCATTTGACTCAGTTGGTACCTTTCTTTGAACGGTAGGGGCTCCAGCAGTTCCTTCTGCTCTCTGTGTCACTGACCAGGACTTTGGTGGCCCACAGCTTCTTGGAGAAATCTTTATGGGGAAAACCTTGCTCAGCTCCAGTGACCACAGGGTGGAGGTGCCTCATGGTCCAAGGGATGGTGGGAGAAGGAGCTGTGCTAGGAGGAGCTCAGTGCCAGCACACCAGACAACATAGCTGTCAAGCTAAGACTCTCCTGAGCATGTATAAACTGATTTTTCCAGGGGCTCAGAGCTGTGTCACATTTGGGAGAACACAATGAAAACAGCCAAAGACACAACATTGTCCCCAGGGTTACATGTGTGGCTTGATTTCAAGTTCCTGCTGCAAAGCACGGAAATGCTAGAGCTTTTCAGCAATAGCGTACGACTGATTGTATTTTTAAAAATTATTTTACATACACAAAATATTTCTTAACTCTGGTCTTGGAAATATTTTTTTGTTAAACCTTTCTGAAAAAATATCAGTGTGAAACAAATGGGGCAAAGGTAATTTCAGCTTGAAAGTTCCAGCATAGCAAGAATTTATTGCGGAAAGTGTGAGGAAATCTTAATATAGGATATTGGTGCCTCCACCTTCGATAATAATTTGAAAACTGAATATTAAAATACTGACAGTTTAACAGAGAGTAATGAGCCATCACTTGTCAAAAATAATATTGTAAGAAAAGGTCAGATGTTTGGGAAAGCAAGTGCCTGTGGATTCACAAGGTTAATCATAAAAATAAGCGTATCACTGCCAAATTGTCAGTTGCTGGGTAACCCACAGCTGAAGGAAAGTATATTTGCTTAATGGAAGGAATTTTATGATTTACCATCTGTGTGAAGTTTTCTTCAGTGGAGCATGTAAGACTGAAATACGTGTTGGACAGACAAAGAAGCAACTGGGTTTGTTGGTGGAATTCAAGTTATGATTAAGACATGAGGCTCAATCCAGTTACCTGCCCATAGGTAGGTGCCTTGGGCTGTTTGAGAAGCCCTAGGGTACCCTACTGGTACTTCTGTTGGTCTAAAAGAAGCAAGTATCCTCCTTGTGTGACATTGGCCAGCCCTGTGAGGATGTCTCCCACAGCATTTAAAATGGTGCTAGAAGTCCCATCTATGAACTGACTCAAGTCTTTAAAATGAGATTGAGCTATAGATTAAGAGACCTGCACCACATGTGTCTACAGATGCAGCAGATGTCTAAGCTCCCCTACCTGAGAGGTAGACCCTCAGGAGTAATTAAGCTGATCAGCCACTACAGACATGGTTCAGTTGCCTACACATTTGAGGTGCCATAGGGCATGTGTGGACATCTGTGTGGCTGGCAGGTATGACAGATATGGTAGGAAAATGAGCCCGTCTGGAAGAGCATCTGTAGACCAGGCAAGACAAATGGGGGCATCTCAAATGGCTCGACACTTTTATTTAGGCAATGCAGTCTACCTGCTACATTCAGTCAGCTAATCTCTCTCTAGATTCCATTCATAACATTGGCTGTAGGCTCAATTCAGTTGGCTGAACATGAATAACAATAAAAAGTACCTTTATGTAGTTTTGATGTATCCCTAATGGACTTAAAATAACTTAAAATAAAATATCCACACCAGAAAAAATAAATGATGTGGTTTATTTATGGAAAATTTTCTTTACATGCACAAGGTTTGAAGACCATCTTGAAAACATGATAAACAGAACTTGATGGCTAAGGCGCCTCACTCAAAATGGAGAAGGTTCTGCTTGGATATTATTTGATTGTTTAGCTTGTTCTTGACATGTTTTTTTTGGATGTGGTGGGGCTTTTTTGCTGATTGGAGGCCTTTTGGTGTGATCTGGTCCTGTTCTATTGTGAATTTTTCTTACCCTCCAAAACTGGGTGCCTAGATCCCAGCTGCTGTTTGGAAATTATCCATCCACCTCTCCATCTCTGCCAGGCTACACCGACAAATTAAACAGTGACAGACACCGGCACAAGGCAGTGGAACTCAATCCATCTGTATTGTCAACAAGGTACTGGCCTGGCTTGGATCCAGGCAAACTAAAACTCACCCAAGCAATTTCCAGGAGTAGTTCAGGAGTTAGCATGGGGACGAGGCAATTTCCCAGGGCAGAGGGCAAGACAGAGAAACAAACAGAGGGAATGACCAGGGAAGATTAATTTCCTTACTAAATCAGCTGAAAACCTCTAGCACCAGTGAAGTCACCAGCGTGTGGAATCACAACTGTTACAGAATAAAATAAAACTGGGCCAATCAGAACTGAATGCACCTTTCCTCCTCTTTTGCCAGTTCTTAGAATGATGTATTACCCCACCTATCTACCCTTCTATAAGGCTTCCTTTAAACTAGGCACCTACGGCCCTCCTTATGGATAGAAGAGAAATGGGCACCTTTCGTGTGCGATACGTCTGACCTTCAAATGTCTATGTTAAAAGAAGATGAGTCACCTGGTTTTTCAGCTGGTTTTAAACTTTGTTATTTATTCTGCGGCTGCTTCATATTCATAGCAAAAATCAACTATATTATGCATGCTGACAAGATTGAAAATGATTTAAAATTATGGAGAAGGAGAAGCCAAAGCTTTCTGTGTTTGCAAGCTTTTCCCCAGCTAAACACATCAAGGTCCCTCCTAGCCTATTTTTGTATTTGCCTTCCAGCTTAGATTATTCCATCCTAAAAGAGTTTAGGTTATACTTTTAATAATGGAAAACCACACGAGGGGCATTTTGGGTGATACAAAAATTCTCTCCAGAACTGATTTTCCCCTGCATGTTGCAGAGCACCAAGTCTGGCTTCAAGCGAATGCCATTAATGCAAGTACAAAACACTCTTTTTTTTCCATCATTTTTGCCTTGCATAAGTGACAGTTACACAGCATGTTAGCAGTGATTGAGGTTTTCACCGAGCGGTATGGACTTCTCATTAGAGTTGGATGATTACTGGGGTGACTTATCAGTCAAAAGGCATTATATTTGCAATGGCTATGTTGTAATTAAGCACAGATGAGACCCACAAGCAAGCATGGCTCTGAAAAATACATAATGCTGAATTGAAGGAGCTTTCCAAGGAAAGGGGTTAGGAAGAAACTTATTTGGCACACGGGATTTCTCTGAACTGTCCTAAGCCTTGTGGCGCTTCCCCAGAGACCAACCTGTGACATGCCATAGGAAGACGCTTCATTCTTTCCCTGGCAGACAAAACCAGCACTTGCAGTTTTTCCAGAAGGTCATTTGTTGCATTTAGCACATATTCCAGAAGCGGCAAAGTTCACACGGACTGATTTCTCCCTGGCTAAAGCTACCTGGAGTAGCTGTGGTTTACTCAGAAGCAAACCAGACTGTATTTCTATTAGACAGGCTTCTCACCAAAGGTACTACAAAGGAGAGATCGCATTTTAGAGATGGAGAAAACACAGAGGACTCTCTTGCCTAAACAGGAAAGTGGAGCGCAGTCCTGGTGTCCCAGGTGCCATCTCAGCGCCCTATCAATGCAAGCACAGAAGGCCATTCGTGCTGTTTGCTGAACTAAGAATTCTGCAGCCCATGTTGTCTTCTTGCCCCAGTTCCCTCGCCTGATATCGCAGTGCTTTGAAACCTGCCACCCCTCTAGTGCATAAGGGAGAAATCCTACTTACCGCCGCTCATTAAAAAAGAAATCATTCCACTCTGTCAAAGGTTTAAGTGTAGTTTCTAGGCAAATTCTGAGAGCAAAACTCACATTCAGCCTACCTGAAAATCCAATCTGGGCTCAGTTTTCAGAAATCTGTATTCATCCCTTATCTGTATTTCTTTATAGAATTTTTTGAGACCAGAAGTCCAGTTCTTGCCCCAGAAGGAGCTGCATTCCCTAATGGATGATATAACTCCGTACATCTCAGATAAGTCTGTTAAGTTCACAAAGTGCTCTGGGATTTCAAAATACAGCTATTATGGCAATAGCTATTGTTATTCTTGGTTTTAATAGCTGCTGACAATCGTGAATATTTTGAGGATAAGTGCCAAGTTAGAAACTGTGTTTCTGAATAGAGCGTTTCAAATACGCAAGGGCTCTATTATGTTTTGGGTAATTTCGTGAGAAGCTTTATGTTGGTGTGCCTGGACTATCATCCGAGAAATATCTGGTGGAAGGGGATCAGACTGACACAACAAAGACTGGCAGCCGTGCTTACATGTCCCCTTCTGGAGCCAGTTTATGGTTTTGGTTGTGCTGAAGATGTTGTACGCTTCATCTTTGCAGGGCTTTATCAAACTTACTTGAGCTGTCTGAAACTCAGCATTTCCATTTCATGGCAAATGTTGAAGTCTCATAGTGTATTTTCGTTCTCAGTATGAACAAAGCCACAAGCATAAAAACTTTCCTGCCCATTTAGAAAAGTGTTGCTTTAAAAAACCCAAATTTTTTCATATATCTACATAAGTATGTACACAGGAAATGTCACTTCAAAATGAAATTGTTACTTCAAAGCTTATTTTGGGTTCTTTTTATCTTTGTATTAGTTCATTATCTCCTGACATAACAGTTCTAGTTGTCCAGGACATGGCACATCTCATCACACTGTATCCTGTCAGGATATCGTTTGGGTAAGGATGTTATTACTGGGCAACCAAGTAGGCAGTTTTCAGTGGACGGCATTCAACTACAGTTACCCAATTTTAGGTATATCTTCTTCATGTAGTGACTACATTGGAGCTGGTGGATAAATTCCTGGTTTGGAGAGGGATTTCCTACCACCAACAGAGCCTAAAGGGTGGTATGATGGGAGCTTAGGCTCTGTTGTAGACATGTACACTTAGGTTTGAATTTGGTGCTGAATTTCACCCTCTACTGTTCATCAGTGGGATGAGAGCTTTTGAGAACAAAGTAATGTAATAATTTGAAGCCTCTTGTCTGTTTAATATTATTATCTTTGGAATATACCTGAGACCATTTTGCACCTGTCTCACAGAACAGTAACCAGAGCAGGGTACATCAAAGGCTATCTTGTCACTGAAAAAACTTGGCATATTTTTAAGCTTTTGATATAAAATCCTACTGAGTTCATGCAAGACAACTCAAAGCCAACTGCATTTACCTGGACCTGTCTCCACTAGGCTCTTGTGTTGACTTAGCTGTTTGATTTAGCAATCAGATATAAAAACACAACATTTTTGAAGCTTGTCTAATGAAGATGCTTGGAGTGAAATTCTTCCGACCACATGTCAATGTCTGAATCTGAGAAAATTACCTCAGGCTCCCTTTATTGTCAATGGGAAGAAGCAGGCATTTAGAGCGTGAGTCATCTGACCTATTTTAGATGTCCATTTTGGAGTGATGAGTTGCAGATGAAATGCTGACTTCTCTCCATTGAGTACCAGAGAAGCGGAGGGTGATGAGCTTAGATGTAGATGTCTAATGGGATTAGATGAACTCATCCCAGCCCCACTTCAGAGTACAATGAGGGTATGCTTCGCCTTATCAGCGGCAAAATAGTTTTATCACCCAGCAAACACCATGGCTGATATGGGATCTGTCCCAGGACTAATCTGCATGGAGATGAGAACAACTGCTGGAACTGGAGCTCCGTTTCCATTTGAGAATGATTCACAGCCCACTGAGGTCAACGGGAATCTTTCCACTGGCTTCAGTGGGCTTTGCAAACCCTGGGGTTTAGGCATACATTAATTTAGCAGCTGGGTGCCACAATTTAAGATAACATCATTCTTCTGGTTTTTATTATTAATGTTTTGCCAACGGTCGCCACTTTTGCAGCAGAGCTGGCAGAGCAAAGTGAGTCATAGACTACTATAGGGGCTCACTCAGTCGTGAAGGCTGTGTATATGCTATCCCGTTATATACGTTAGCACAACAACCCCTTCCCTTAGTACCTGAGTCTCCTCTGATTTGGTCGGTCTAGTCCACAGCCTTCATTATCACGCCAATCAACACTTAATCCCTTTGTCCATCTAATCCAAGGCTGCCGCTGGTCTGTGGTTTACAAAGAACAGCTTCCCCATCCAATCTGAGTGTTAACCACCTTCCTCAAAGAGCCCCAGCAGTCTGGTCTGCTGGCTTACCAGAGACAGGAGTAAGTTAGGGAGTCTATTTTAAACTGACTACATAGGTTCTCGTTATGATCTGTGAAGGGCAAGCCATCTCCAGCTGAAGGGAGGTGGGTGGGCCTCCACAACTGCCTGAAAGGAGTGTGTAGTGAGGTGGGTGTTGGTCTCTGCTCCCAGGTAATGGGCGATAGGGCAAGAGGAGATGGCCTCAGGTTGTGCTAGGGGAGGTTTAGGTTAGACATTAGGAAAAAAATTTTCACCGAAAGGGTTGTCAAGCACTGGAACGGGCTATCCAGGGAAGTGGTTGAGTCCGCATCCCTGGAGGTATTTAAAAGATGGGAAGATGAGGTGCTAAGGGACAGGGTTTAGTGGTGGGATGGCAGGGTTAGGGTAATGGTTGGACTTGATGATCTTAAAGGTCTTTTCCAACCTAAATGATTCTATGATTCTATTCTATGATGTTTCATATGGAGGGTGCCTGTCCCTGACTGGGCTCTAAGGGCTGCCTGTGGGTGACTAACGTTTACAGGACTGTAACCAGAATCTGAATCCATCACTAGTTGTTTCCCTGACACAATTTCTATCATCATTTGACCATCTTGCTGCCTACACCTCAGTAGCAAGTCTGATGGATTAAACAAACTACCTCTGGTGATGAGGGTACCTTTGATAAGAATTGCAGGTAGACAAAACTTTGGGGATAAAACTGCACATTCTTCCTCTCTGCCAGACATGCAGAGATGTTACTGATATGAGGGAGAAGTGATAAGAGGAAATACATCACTGAACTGTATCACTGAATCTTACAACTTCATTAATCAACAATAAGTAACGTGAAAGGACACTGTAGCTTTTGGGGGAAGTGAAGACTTTGGAGAGAAAATATGAGGGTTTAAGGATTTGTCCTATTTTTGTGGCATTGTGGGTGCTTTTGCAATACTTATACTTTTACTCACTCCACTGCTCCAATCTTCCTTTTCAGCTTCTGGGAAAGATTACTCTCTTGTGCCTGGAGGATGCCTCAGAGAATGTGCTATTGCCTTACCTGCAGAGCCTTACAGGTACCAACAATTTTCTGCAACAACAAAGTGGCAAACTCAGGTTCTCCATGTTGTCCAAGTCAGTGTGATTTGACTTTCACAGTCAAACTGGGATCATTCAAATACTAAATATGTTATTGTCCTAATTGTGTTTCTACAGGAAGAAATTGGTAATTAAAAACCTTTGGGAAAATAATATTAAAGTTGGATGGCTAAATACTTTTTCATTTTAAACAGCAAGCAGGATTCATGGCTGTTGCATGGTCTGAGGAATTTCAGATTTTGGTAGTAATGGAAACAAGGAGAATATGCGCAACGTTTAAAGCCTTAACTCAAGATCTGAGACACCTAGGTTCCAGTTCCTCCTTTCCTATAGGTTTCTTGTATTGCCTAGAATAAGTCTGTCAGGACGGGATTTAGCTCAACCAAATCGAGCCACCTCAAACCAGGTGTCTTAAGACACCTCTCAGGACTCCCTATAATGTCAATAGGCACTTCCAAATGGCAACTGGTCTCACTCAGATAAGGTGGGTATTTCTCCACCAAGAGTCCCTGCCTGTCACCAGGCACTCTAGAAGAAGCCTGGATTGCCAGCTTAAACTAGATCTGGAACTTTTAAATGGCTTTATTTAGCTGAAATAAATTCTGTTCTAATGTTAGGGTCATAAAATCCATTTAAGTACATGTGGCAGACAAATATTTGAATATATTCAGTTACAGGCAAAAATAGATTTGTATTATCCTGTCAACTCCACGCATTAAAATGGTCACAAGTCAGTATCACAGAAATGATGAGTGAAAAAAGCACCATAATTACGGTTCTTTATTTACCTCATGGTTTTCGTGCCTGTTGTATTCATGCTGTCAGAGTTGTTCTAAATAACCATAATGGATAAAGATGGCCTAGAATTTTCCCTTCTGAGTGAACACAGATCTCTCCTAATGAGGAAATGGAGTCTACAAACAAACAAACAAACATGTTTGCAGCACAGACTGAATAGCAAATGCTCTTGGGGAGGGATTCTCCAAGTGACAAGCATCTCTACTTCCAGATAAGCCACAGCGTGCTGTGGGGGCCTTTGCCCCCATGGGCTGATGTGAGCTCAACAAGCCCTCCACAACAAGCCCCATTTGCCCCCAGGCTCTGTGCTTGTGTGAGTAAAAGAGGCCATCAGCCGTGGAGGGCAGGTGGAGTAGCACAGCTCAGCTCTACGTGCCTGAACCTGCTGCCCTTCCAACACAGGAGGGAAGCTGCCCACCAGGAATGGTCCCTGGCGCACTGGTGTCCTTGGAATCGTATCCAGATACCGCCTGAGGGAATGCCGATTTGGACAGGCCGGGGCTCTGTCACGAAGCATGCTAGCAATTTAAAGGATATAAAGAAGAAGAAAGCTTTATTGACATCCACGGTTTAATTTTGGGGCATTAAGGCACAGAAAGATTTAATCACTTGCCGAAAAGCAGACAGGAAGACTGTGGCAAGGCAAGGAACTGAACCCAACGCTCCCCAGGGCCCTCACCACAAGACTGGTTTGGTTTTCTTTTGAGGCTAGGTTCATCTCTGTTTTTTGAGTGTAATTGAGTGCAGAATGTATTCACACTTGCTGTTGCTGTTTTTAAGCATGCTCTATTACAGAATAATCTGGACCGGTGTCTTAAAAATGAGACAATATTTTTTCTGATGTACAGCAGATTACTTAAGCAGCAGAGGAATTTGTGTCATACCTACCTGGAGGTGCAGAAGGCGGCAGTGACGCACAGCTTTTCTGAGGCTTTTTGTCTTCTTACTACTTTTTCACTGTAGAGTGGCCCTTGAAAGGTAATCAGAGGGATAACTCCATATTAGCAAAGCGTAGCTGAGCGTGGGGAGGGCTCCAGAGCTGGACACAGAGCTCCAGGTGAGGTCTCACCAGAGCTGAGCAGAGGGGCAGAATCCCCTCCCTCGACCTGCTGGCCACGCTCCTCCTGATGCAGCCCAGAGTACGGTTGGCCTTCTGGGCTGCCAGGGCACATTGCCGGCTCATGTCCAGCTTTTCATCCACCAGCACCCCCAAGTCCCTCTCGGCAGGGCTGCTCTCGATCCTTTCTCCCCCCAGCCTGTATTGATACTGGGGGTTACCCCGACCCAGGTGCAGGACCTTGCACTTGGCCTTGTTGAACCTCATGAGGTTCACACAGGCCCACCTCTCCAGCCTGTCCAGGTCCCTCTGGATGACATCCCGTCCTGCTGGTGTGACATCCCGTCCTTCTAGTTAGCGGTGTCCCTGCTCACTGCAGGGGGGTTGGACTAGATGACCTCTGAAGGTCCTTTCCAACCCAAAACATTCTATGATTCCGGTATCAAGACCAATGAGCAGAGCACCCGACTGCAAGTGAATAACACTTGTGGAAATTGCTTTTTGCAACTTAGATGATCTATTACATCCCTGCAAAGGGCATTTCACACCACTGCAAAGAGGCAGTGAAGTGCCGGGAACTAAACCCTAAAGCACCTTCCAATGCAGAGGGGTGGGATATGGTCCCTGAAAGCAACATGTAGCTGCAGCAAACTCAAGTAACTAAAATGTTAGTGCCTAATAGCTAATAATATCAAGAAAGTAGTACAGAAGTTTCTCCTCTTTGCCTCGCAGTCCTACTCTCTGCCATATTTACAGCCAGCTTGAAGCTTGGCACTTTTGTATTGCGAGGATTAAACACTACTTGGCTTAAAGGCTCAAAAGGCCGTGGAAAGGAAGTCAAGACAGAATTCCTGTGACTTCTCTCACCCACATAAATATAATCTGAAGGCTGAAAAAGAGACCTGAACATGATTTTGCAAATTTGATAAGATATTGAAAGCAACAAAGGGTCTTGACATGAGGCTTGTGGTGCCATCGCTGCAGCTCAGGACCCTTAAGCTCACCCAGCTAAGCAGGATCTTTCACATGAAGTTAGGATCCAGGGAAGTTGCCGTAGCAGTGGCCTGCTGCATTGGTAGTTGCCGAGCTGGCAGCTATGCTGAACGCTGTCCTTAACAGGGTCATTTTAAAAGTACTGTTGGTGGTACCACAGCTTACTGTAGAACAGAAATTTTGTCTTCCCCATTCTACCTAATAAGAGATTTGTTACCATCAAGTCTCTGTTGTGCCTTTGTTTCCCAATCTTTCTTTCTCCATTAAACCTTGTGTTCCAGATTGAACAAGGGAACCTGTTCTTTTCCATCCAAGAGGAGCATATCTATGAATTTCCACTCATATTTTCCACTATGTTTTTACAGGATTCAGTCTCTCAGCTATTTTTCTCTTCCAAGACTCTCTAAATAATAAGTTGTAATCCTGGCATTTCTGAATTCCCAGTGTGGGTCCATTTAGAAATGAGTAAGAGTAAAATTAGCCAAATCCTCATATGAAAGAAAATTGGCCTCCTTTTTAAAACTATTGTTGTTGTATCACAATGGTGCTGAGAGGCACAAGCCAATAATGGTGCTGCATTGTTACCAGACACTGAGCAGAAATAGTAGGAGATCAGTCAGGCCTTGAAAAATGTACGATCTCAGCGGATAAATCAGAAGCAGAAAGAGGAAGGAAGTGACTTGTTGAGTGTCACACAGTAGGCCATGGCAGGGCCAGAGCAGTACCAGCGAGCTCGTCTGTAGAGCCATACAATTGCACCCTCGAACCCTACTCCACTGCCTGCCTGCAGGGGATGCACAGCCATGCTTGCTTTGGTGTCACATACCTGGTATTCCACACCCGTGTATTCCTGCCTTTGTGGAGAAACTGGAAGAGGAAATAGAGGCGATTGCATTTTGGAGCTTCAGTGCTGCAGACAGTGTTTGTAAACCCAAAGTGTCCAGAGACTCCATGGTGTCAATACAACTAGGTTACACCGTTTGGGTAAAGTGTGTCAGTATATACTTCAGCTCTGTCCCCAAAGGTAGTAAAAATACCTTGACATCTTGTCTCCCACTCTGGCAATCTTTCCTCTGACTACCTTTAAATAAATCTTACAAGCTCCCCTCAAAACAAATCCCCCTTTCCCTCCTCCAGTGAAGCATGCAACACCAAGACAAGCAAGGATGCAATCAATGGAATCTACCAGAGGCAGCACTGGGTGGGTTTTATTGTCCTCATGCCTATGTACAAAAGGGCCCTCTCTAGTGTTTGCCATTCCATATGACCCTGCATCCCAAACATCCCCATTCATGGCCATTGCTGCCAAAGCCAGCAGCCCTGTCTCAATTCTGCCAGATCCTAGTCCTGCTACCAAAGTCAAGGAACAAAGAGAAGGACCAGTTTCACCTGTGCTGTTGGGAGTGATGTGACCTTTCAGCATGGTTCCAGATTTCCCAATGAAGTGGAGAGAATTGCGTTTTGTCATTCAATGGAGGAAGGAGTGAGTCCAAATCAGCACTAGGTCATATGAAAAGAAAATGAAGGAGCAGAGCTGGGACTAGACTTGAAGGTCCTGGAGAGCTGGCCTTCCTGCACCCCATGCTGCCAGAGGGATCTGGGCAGGTATGGCCCCAACCCTACACACTGTGATCCCCTTCTGGGCTGGCTCCCACTAGTGTGATTGCTATTTTGCTGCTTCCAGGACGCTTCTGAGCTTAGGATCACAGACAGTCAAGTCTTTGTTGCCACCATGCTACAGTCACACAGAACTGGAGAGTCTTAAACGATTGAACCTGTTCACAGGCTTTCTGGTGTGTAGAGAGGCTGCAATGCATTGCTTCCCAGTTCATCCCTCTCTTTAGCCATGGTCCTACATGCAGCCTGCCTAGAGGTGTGCAGAGGATGGTGATACAGAGCTACTGCACAGGAATATTCTTGTGGCAGTAGAGTTCTGGGTAGGACTTTTTCCCATGATCTGAATGATGCAAGGAGCCATGAATAAATGGAGTGCAGGACCAAAATGCAAAGGCAAATTCAGCAGAGCTTGCTACCAAAAACTGCTGTCAATAAATGGTTGAAAAATATCCAATATTTGAAAAATATCCAATATTTTTCAATATCCAGCACAACAGGACATGAATTTGTCTGTGAAATCTTGAAAATTAGAGGATTAGTGCTGTTCATGCTACTATTAAACTGAGGCCTGAGAACACTGTCACCATATTAAGTACAAGCAGGTTTGTGTTCTCAAATTCCACACCATGGGCAATACATTTTATTCTTCTCTTTTCCTGACATAATAGTACTTTTCATTTTCTGTTAGCACCTTTGGTGCCACTTCCTTCCCACTCATAGTGCATTAGTGTCTGTTGTCTCACACCTTTGAAAGAAATAGTTGTAATATGCTTTGTACGTGCATGTTGGCTTAACCTGTTGGTATCTGATTGCCCTCTTTCCCTTCCCACCTGATGCTATGTTTCTGCTTTGTCTTGTTTTCATATCGCTTCTCATATTAGTGCCTCTCATTTCATATTTGAGAACTGTGAAAAAAAAAAAACCAAAACCAATTAAAAATTGCCCCTGAGAGGGCAGCCTATTGCCCAGTTGAAAAGAGCTGGCTTGTCAGGTCAGGGATGGGACACGTCTTTACTCCACATGGACTTCACTCACAGCTGTACATCCTGTCCTCTCCTTTTTACCAGTGAGTATCAATGGTTACCAGCTACAAACCAGTGATGACATGGTTGTTTAATAAATGTGAGCTTCTGGCTTTAGTTCCATGATATACTTACTAGTGCTAGCGTGGGAGTTGTACAAGTTTTTGTTTCCTCGTATCTCAATCACTGGTCATTCATTTAGTGTTAAACTGCTATTTACTCTCACTGCAAACTGCCAGTAGCATTGAACACCTCTTAAATGTGAAGAATAAAAGTGATGTAAAAAGTCTTAAAATCATCTTTCAGGCCTGTGCATACAAGATGGCCCGGGGTTTGGAGTCCATCTTCTGTCCTCTGGATTTACCACTGCAGCTCAGCTGGTCAGTCTCTAACTGCTATGGTGGAGACCTGCCCTCATTTTGACTGGGTTAACCCACAGCCAAGTATTATATGTAAAAATGGTTGTAGTGAAAGAGTAAAATGTATTGATCCAAACTGGATTCTTCAAGGTGGCAGCTACCTTCAGTTACTGTAGAGGGAAGCTAGGGAGGTTAGTGTCCCTAGACCAAATTTAGACTTTGTAAAGAGCCCCTCAGGCAATAACATGCAAGTCAGTACAGACATCCAGAAGAAAACAATTTACAAATTACTATGCTTGAGGTTGCAAATACCAGCTTAAACAAGATCTGATTGTTGAAAACATACAACTTTGTGAGCAGACTCTGAGACTTCAACTTAAAAGCTGATTCTGGTTTTCATAAATGGAGGTGAAAGCTAGAAGCTCAGGGGCCTCGGCTCAAAGAGGAGCTTCCCAAATTATACCTGCAGAAATAGCCTAATAATTAAATGGAAGGAAGTTGTAGGAATTCCTGGAGAATATGATGAAGTTGTCTCCTCCAAGGAGTTGAAAAAGGTGGGATTTCTTAATGAAAAAGCTTGAGTGTGCATCATGGCAGGCTTGTTTTGGAGCAAGGAGAAGACACCCAAAGGGACTGCCCAAATAGATTCTGCTCAGCGGTACTCTGCTCAGCTCGAAATCTTGGAGTCTTCACAGAAGAAAAGATCTGGACAGAGCAGCCAGAGATAAACAGGAATAGCAAAGCCATGCTCCTTTTCTAAATGGTAATGGCTATTTTTGATAGTCATGAATTCTGTGCAGATATGGACATAGATTCATAGCCCTCTCCAGACATAGAATCATAGAATCATAGAATCATAGAATGTTTTGGGTTGGCAGGCACCCCTAGAGGTCATCCAGTCCAACCCCCCTGCAGGGAGCAGGGACACCACTAACCAGGTCAGGTTGCTCACATCCCTGTCCAACCTGGTCTTGAATGTTCCCAGGGATGGGGCCTCCACCACCTCTCTGAGCAACCTGTTCCAGTGTTTCACTGCCCTCACTGTAAAGAATTTCTTCCTTATATCCAGTCTAAACCTACCCTGTTTTAGTTTAAAACCATTACCCCTTGTCCTGTCACAACCGGCCCTGCTAAAAAGATTGTCCCCGTCTTTCCTATAGGCCCCCTTTAATACTGAAAGGCCGCAATCAGGTCTGCCGGCAGCCTTCTCTTCTCCAGGCTGAACACCCCCAGCTCTCTCAGCCTGTCCTTATAGGAGATGAGATCATCAGGAGAAATAAGCAATACTGATATATCATACCAAACCAATCCCAATATTCTTGGCTGAAACAGCTCCAAACCTTGAGACATGTTATCTCTGCAAAATGAACTACCTCATTCTGGCAAACTGATAATTCAGAACAATTCCTTTGCTCCTACAGATTCAGAGACTTTCAGGCCTTCAGAATACTCTTTTTTTTTTTTTCCTGTGGAAAGGAAGAATAAAGTTGTAGGATGTTCTAAGTTGGTAGCATTGAGTAATTAGTCAACCCATACCTTGTTTTTACATAAACAATAGGAACGTGTTTTATATACTGGTGAGTGAAGCACAGTGGCTGTGCAGGATGGGGAAGGCATCAAGCAGAGGTGTGAAGAGAGACTGGGTGATGCCCAACATGGTGCTCAGCCCCAGTCCCAGCAGTGTGAGGAAGAAGAGGGATGACCAGAGTGGAGCCACCGGCAGCGGTGTCAGCATCTCTGTGAAGATGATGAAGGCCAGGCCCGGGCCCTCCACCCCCTGAGGTGAGGAGGGCAGGGGACAGGACCCTCACAGTGTTTTTGGGATGGGGGTGGTGCAGGGGGACCCCTTGATCAGCCTGGGCGGCATCACCCAGGGTGTGAGGTGGGATAGACCCGGGGGACCTTAGGAAAAATTTCTTCCCTGAAAGGGTTGTCAGGCACTGGACGGGGCTGCCCAAGGAAGGGGGGGAGTCCCCATCCCTGGAGGTATTTAGAAGCCAGGCAGACGAGGTGCTTAGGAACAGGGTTTAGTGGTGGGATGGCAGGGTTAGGGGAACGGTTGGGCTCAGTGATCTTAAAGGTCTTCTCCATCCCAAATGATTCTGTGATTCTGTGATCAAGTATGTACGTATGATTTCACGGTGCATTCAGTTTTTCTTTGAAGTTTCACATAACCTTTCAGAAGTGAGTAGGTAGCAACCTTATTCTTCCATCTGTTTAATTTAAAGAGTGATTTCTTAAACTGAAGGGAATTTTCACAAACCAGTTCTAAAATATGATCCCCCCCAAATTGGGTCTGTCAAGATGTATAAACTTTGACTGTGCTTTGGCTGTAAACAGATAGCCTAGATTGATCTGAAGTGCAGAAAGATAATGCTGGGTACAACTTGCTATTGTTAAACGACACATGAATAATGCACTGGGTTTGGGATCAGTCAACTCTTCTGGTTTTAATCATTTATTTTCTTTTCTTCATTTCATAACTGAACTGTTGATGTAATCCTACCCCATGTGAATGCTAAGTTCAGGGTTTCACAATAAATGAAATGCCATCTAAACCAGCATGAAATAGCTCCACAGTGTAATCTAAGGTGCCCACAAAAGTTGGAAGAGGACTAGGCTCCTGATGTAGCCAATGGGATCACCAGGGAGTAATTAAATTCTCAGCAAAATGTTTTAATCTTGCCTCTGGTTTCTCTTTGCTTGCCTGAAGAAATTTAATATCTTATTTCAGTAGTGAGAGGATGGACCATGAAACAAGTGGAAAAACAGGAGATCGGGCTTGGGTTGGGTGACATCAGGCTCCTTGCACTGAGCCCTCTGTTGTGTTTTCACCAAGAAAGGCCAAAATGAAATGTTAGGTAAGCTGACTGCATAGCACAGGCCAGGGAACTTTCCAGAGAATTTTCTTTATCAGAATGATAAGATCTATTCGAGCACTAACAATCCTTTAAAACAGTCATTTCTCATCTAATGACTGCACCTTCGGAATCTACTTCTCAGCTAAATGTTAGCACCCACGAGAAGAGCAAAACGGGTGGGCAACATCTGTACCAGGGAGCTAAACAGAGTCAGTTCGTGTTCAAACCCGATGACCTTACTGCCTATTGGGAATGGTCCCAGGCCCATTTTAGCTGACCTGGGAAGGATTTAGGACAGTGCTGATTGGTCCAGCCCGAAACGGTGCCAGCAACTGTTCTGGGAATTTAACAAGGTGAGCAGTCGAATTCCAGCATCTTTGTGGTGATCTGGCATTGTTTAATTTACCAATATTAGGGGTTTGTGTGCACTATACTGGGCTAATTGTCAGAATGCTTTCTGTCATGGGATTTACTGTGCCTTTTGCTGACTTTAGCAGACATTTCTTCCCCAAATTGGGATTAAATGGTAACCTGTCTTTCTTGAAGAGACTACGCTGATTTGATCGACCTATTTAAAACCCTCATTACTAAGCATGGTTTTGAGACAACGTATCTGCCCCTTTTTGGCCTTTTCTGATATGAGAACTTCATTTTATAATAAATATTGTACGTATCCTACCTTCCTAGTCTAAACTCATACTCACTTACACACCCAAGCCTCAAGAGGCATTGCAGTAAACTGCCACATTCAGCTGACTATCTGCTGCCAAGGGACATTCGGTGAAGGACCTCTGCGCTGAACAGCTAATGAGTAGGTACTTGATTTCTTGAGTTTGGCGGTGTCATTATTCAAAAACCATATGAGACTTTGAATGAGACCACAGATGGACACTGGAACAAGTTGCCCACAGTGGACCTCCACCTGTTGTGGGGTCTCCATCCTTAGAGATACACAAAACCCAGCTGGACGCAGCCTTGATCAACCTGCTGTAGCTGATCCTGTTCTGAGCAGTGGGCTTGGACTAGATGAACTTTAGAGGTGCCTTCAGCCTCTGTGATTCTGTGTGTTCTCTTCAGTGGATCAAGGTTTGGAACATCAGTCTCTCTTCACCCAGGTAAGAGTCAAAGTCCCTCCTGCTCGTTTTCTCTTCCTTCTACCCATAACTCATGACCTCCTAGCTGTCCAGTTTAAACAGAAATTTCACAACCTTTTTATCTTATCTGCTCAGATTTTTCAGACCAGCAATTTCTGTCATTGAATTAGAATTTTATAAGCTCCAGAGAAGAACCAGTGGACTGTTCCATCTCTTAGTACTTATCTATGCCATGAATAGATGTAGACTCCATTGTGCTTCTACTGACTTTGGAGCAACATGGAATGGGTTGGGGGAATTTTTCAGAAGCACCTGAGCTGACAATACATAAGCCAGAGTCAGTCAAGAAGTAGTTTAGCACAGGAAGGTGGTTTCTGAGGATGGCAATCACTGGGTTGTAGCATCTCTTGAAACCTCCACTCTGATAATACTAGGAGGTACAGTATCTAATCTTTGATGGAAAAATAGGCATTCCCTCTGCTCTCCTCTGCTATATCGTGCCTTCATCCAGCTCCTGACAGCAGGACTTGGGAACTAGTGTTGCTGGCGGCTAATGAAGCCACCTAACTCCTTTAAAAGTAAGTTTTGTGTCTGTGATAGCAGAATTAGTGCTGGATTTGGTATCCAAGTTCTCTGTTCAGTGCTGGAGGCAGATTTGGTAAGAACAAAACTCGTAACACCCAACTGACAGTGGGGAATCCTGATGGGGGGCCATGGTCCCAGCGACAGGGATTTCGTTTCTCTGCAGGGGTAACTATACCCTGAGCAGCACCTCTGTGAGGTTGGTTCACTCTGAAGCTGTAACTGGTGGCCAACACTGAATCGCCATTGCCCCTGCATATTTCTTTATGCTATAGCTGTTCATTGCAAAATATATCAACAACTTTTGGAGCAAGGGCTCCCTTCAGCATCACGGAGAGCCAGATACCATTGGTTTTCTCTCCCTCCAGCCTTGGGGCTTAGGCACGGTGCAGTCCAGCTTCAAGTGGAGAGGAAAGCACCTTTCTGTTATAGCATTTTCCTCACCCCAATGCATCTATAAACTGCAGGATAAAACACTCTTGCTGGAAAAATGTGTTCAAGTCTCTGAAACCAGAGGAGGGAACCGATTTCTCCATTTCAGGGAGGATAGGAGAGCCACAAAGCTGGTGAGGGGTCTGGAGCACAAGGCTTACAAGGAGCGGCTGAGGGAACTGGGGCTGTTTAGTCTGGAGAAGAGGAGGCTGAGGGGAACCCTTATCGCCCTCTACAACTGCCTGACAGGAGGCTGTAGCGAGGTGGGGGTCGGCCTCTTCTCCCTGGTAACGGATGATAGGACGAGGGGGAATGGCCTCAAGTTGCGCCAGGGCAGGTTTAGGTTGGACATTAGGAAAAACTTCTTCACAGAAAGGGCTGTCAGGCTCTGGAAGGGGCTGCCCAGGGAGGTGGTCGTGTCCCCATCCCTGGAGGTATTTAAAAGACGAGTAGACGAGGTGCTTAGGGCCATGGTTTAGTGGTGGGATGGCAGTGCTAGGTTAACGGTTGGACTAGATGATCTTAAAGGTCTTTTCCAACCCAGACGATTCTATGATTCTATGACAGCTAAGCTTTTAGGACAAATGTGCCCTGAGAAGGCTGTGAGTGCTACTGAGCCCTGTGCTGTACGTGTTATGTTGCATGCACTTGGTTGCTGAGTTAAACTCCTCAAAGTCCTCAGTGCAGGGATCCCTGGTGTGTAAATCCCAGGCAGCTTCTGCAGGGAACGAGCACAGAGACACGCAGCAAAGCCGAGGTGGCAGCGTATCTGTGCATGGCCAGCTTTGCTTTCTGGTGAAACTCAAAGCTTTTAAAGTCCCTCAGATTCCCAAGGATTTCAGAATTTAGGCTGGTACTGCGCCTAAATTCCACCTAGATTGCACATTGCCTGCTTGCTCCTGGAGATCTTAAAATTCCCTATGCCTGAACAGAGCAAAATAGGCCAAGCAGAGAATGATGCTAATGCAGCTTAGCATATCCAGGTACTGGAATTAAATAATTTAGAATAGATCAGCTCTTCAATGTGCTGGCAGGGTGCTGCCCAGGCTAAAAGTCAAGTTAATGGCATTGCCACTCTGGAGCTGTAAATTGCAGGCACCAAAATAAAGACCTGCCTATGTAAATTGATAGATGAGCCTGTCACACGTATTTGGAGCCGGGAGCAAAACCTGGCATTGTTTATAAAAACTGTGAGAGCCTTGTGGTGACTTTAGGCTCAGATGTCATAAGGAGAAGGAAAAGTTGGATGTCGGGCATCACTCTGGTTGCTCGCCAGGTAAAAACACGGGAGTGCCACTAGAGCCAACTCGGAGCTTGGTTCTGCTCCAGGGCTCTGCGGCTGCGCACGCTGGACCGAGCATCCTCCAGCTCTGCCCTGGGGCAGCTCTGAAAGCCTCACCACCTTCAGCCATGTGGCTGGCCCCTCCGAATCCCTGCAGCAAACAGCTCTCCTCTAATGCCTCAACACAGACATCCCCCCACACACACATTCGTATTTCCCATACGCCGCCATAAAGCTGCAAAACAAACCTCCCAGCCTTCCTTCCCCTGCCTGATCCCTCAGCCTGGATTTATTTCCCAAGGCTGGGAAATAAATGGTTGATGGTTGAATGAGATTTTTTTTTTTTTTTTTTTTTTTTCTCCCCCCTCAGCAATGGCAGGCTGAAGGGATTTGCAGTGTGAAGTTGCTTGACAAGCCAAGGGGCAGAGCGGTGCGAGGGGAGGGGTGGATGCAGGGATGCTCTGCCAGCCGGGCAGGCGGGATCGCTCTGGCGGTGCCTCTGCCCAGCTTTCCCTCTGTCTCCCCAGGGAGGGAGCCTTTCTCTCACTCCAGGCTTCTTCTCTCTTGCCACACAGAGAGAGGGGAAAGCAGAAGGGTCCTTTCTCGCAGAGAGCACCCAACCGCCCGGCTCACATCTGCAGCAGGCGAGCCGCCAGCAAGGGTCTCTCTGCCCCTGCAGTCACCTCGCCTTTGATTTAAAACTTTCAGCCTCTTCCACAAGGGACAATGGAGGAGCAATACATCTCCAAACTCCACCCGGTAGTGGATTATGGAGCTGGAGTCTTTCTTCTGATCATAGGTGAGTTCTGCCTTCGCAGCCTGCTTGTTTGCTTCAAGCCTGGGAGCGGACACACCGGGGCTGCCCTGTCGGTGCCGTGCTCAGCGCCGGCAGCTCCAGAAGAAGCTGGAGGGAAATGATAGAAAATCTGTTTCCACACAGGTCCCTGCTTATTGCCTTCGAGTCGGTCGGATGCCAGGATTAATCTCCGCTCTCAGCTTTGCAATCTTTTGTTTCCATGCTGAAGACTTGCCAGCATAAGTTTGCCTCTGCGGCGTCACGAGTATTGAAAATAAGTTGTCTACCGCTTATCCTGGCATCTCAGCCCTGAGAACTGAGAGGCGAGGCAGCCCGTTTCGTGAGACCTATCTAGGGGAGAGCAACTTCGGTCTGACCCTCACGGGGGGGGGGGGGGGGGGATGTTCATTAGACACGAAGAGCAGCTGTCTCTTGGTAGGATAAACTGGTCTGAAATAGCACAGGGTTTCCAAATAGCAGCTCTGGTTTTTATAATGGCCTGTTTGCCCTGTTGAAGGCAGATTTACAATGAAATGCAGGTGGGGATATGTACCAGTCTGCTCCAGCACGGCTTTAGCCAAGTGTTTTCTTCCTTGTCGGTTTGCTGCATGTACCCAGGTGATTTGTTTACCGTCGCTGAGGATTTGGAGAGGAGCTGCATTGGTTTGGGCATGCAGTCCACCTGAATTTTGCTGAGATGCGAGCACCTTCCTCCCTTCAGCTCATTTGAAAACCCTGGCTGAGATGCACTTAAGACAGACAAGCGTGTATTTTTATGTGCTTTAATGGAGAGGCTTTGGGCAGCAGTGCTGGGCTTTAGCATTTCACATCTCACCCCTGTTTCCACACGCTTTTCCCTGGGCTCTGCTGTCCCCTCAGTTGTGCTGACAGCAGAGAGTACAACTCAGGGTGAGAAAAATCACTGCCTGCAAAGCAACGAAGGGTTTTGTTTTTTTTTTTAAAAGCAAGTCAGGATGCCAGCTGCTTTCTCACGCAAAAGTACATAGATGCAGTTCACAGGTTTGTCCCGTGCCAGCCAGCAGCCTCACAGGCAGGGGGATGGAGGGGGATAGCATCTGTCAAAGCAAAAGAAAGGGGGGGCCTGGATATCCACCCCGATGGCAAGACTAAGAGCGACTTCCTACCTCTTGCGTTAGGGTTAGGGCTCTCACGGAAGAAAGTGAACTGGGTTCATTTTCCTCCTGAAGCCTGAGGATGTCCCAGCCTGTGGCTGTCATTTGGCAGGAGCGCGCTCTTCCCACCAAGCTTGCTGTCAGCAAGCGGTCCCGTGCCAAGCCACCGTGGGCATCTCTCTGTGTGCAGACCTACAGCTCTTGAGAGCTCGGGGAACTCCCCAAGCAAATCCAGAGGTGCCAAGTGCACGTGTGTGGTTAGAAAGTGAATGAACGAGGGATGCGGCGCCTCAGATTTGCACCTCTGTTCTGTTGAAGGCTTTCTCTTGGCATCTCTTCCCATTCTCAGGTCTATGCCAATGTATTTATTCCATTCTGTTGCATGTGCCTTTATTGATTCCTCTGTGGGCACTTCATCATGGGGTGTCTGTGAGCACATTGCAGCCTTTCTGCTTTCACAGCGACAAGGGAACGTGACAGAATCTTTTTTTCTTTTTCCTTACTTCACTTCTGACTTTAGAGGGCACCTTCTCAGGAAACCCTTTGATCAAAATGTAGCTCCAGCACAACTTTCGCTCGAAAGAAAAGAGAAAATGAGTTGTTTGCTACGTGCACTTTTGACACTGAACGCTTTGAAGCCCTATGGCATATCTGAATTATGTATGTCTGGCAGGTCCTTTCGCAAAGCAATCTCTGGTCTCTTGCATGCCTCTGGCTAAACAATTTCTGTGGTCAGAGACCACCAGAACAGCCTGGGTGTCTGAACGGAGGCACAGGGTGATTCTCAGCCACTTGACCAGCGAGAGCCCTGAGCTGCCCAGCCATCACATGTCAACTATCACGGCAGCTCAGAGTCCAGGAGGCTTGTGCTGGGGCTCCAGTGGAAGATACGTTGCAAAGGGCAGGTTTAGGTTGGACATTAGAAAAAATTTCTTCACCAAAAGGGTTGTCAAGCACTGGAAGGGGCTGCCCAGGGAAGGGGTCGAGTCCCCATCCCTGGGGGTATTTAAAAGCCGGGCAGACGAGGTGCTTAGGGACATGGTTTAGTGGTGGGATGGCAGGGTTAGGGGAATGGTTGGACTTGATGATCTTAAAGGTCTTTTCCAACCTAAATGATTCTATGATTTCACAGGTGTGCTAACTGTGACATTATTGTCTGTGCTGATTCTTCTCTTCCAGCCATCCTGACAATCCTTGGAAACTCGGCTGTCCTTGCTACAGCTGTGAAGCGCTCTTCCCTCCTGAAGTCACCAGAGCTGCTCACAGTCAACTTGGCGGTAGCAGATATTGGAATGGCAATCAGCATGTACCCCCTGGCCATTGCATCCGCCTGGAACCACGCTTGGCTGGGAGGAGATGCGTCCTGCATTTATTATGCCCTGATGGGTTTCCTTTTTGGTGTCTGCAGCATGATGACCCTCTGTGCCATGGCCGTGATTCGATTCCTTGTTACCAATTCATCCAAATCTAACAGTAAGTAATTGTGTTTCTGGTAACCTTGCAGGGGTGCGTTTGGACTATCTTTTTCAGAGGGGTGCTTTGCTGAAGATGGCATGGAGTATTAGTTCAATAACTGTGGGAATAAGCCTCAACTTTTAGTCCAGTATCAAACCTCTAACGTTCCTAGAAGGATCTGATTAAATTCCCTGTTAAACAGTGAGGCTTCTCACTTCTCAGTAATACCAAGTGAAACTACCTGAGGGTGCAGAGCCTAAATTTTTTGCTGGAACAGATTGTCTTACCTTTCTATCTGTGTGCAAGCAGACATACTGAAACTTGAGAGGAAGGAGAGCTCTCCTGGCATTCCTGGGCTGGGGGCACGGTACATTTGGGGTCAGCTTGACCTTGTAAAGCTGCCTGACTTACCAAACTTGAGATCAGCACTGAGGGCTGCACTCAGGTCTCACCCAACCCATGGACACTCTCTGTTACATTTCTCAAGAAGACCAAAGGTTAGGGAACTGCAGCAGCAGCCCAGGCATATTTGTAGCAACCATCCTTCTGTTGGAGAAGTTGTGGCAAAACCCACGTTGCTGAGATGAGGTCCGTATATGCTCGCTCTTCCTCTTTGTTGCAGGTAACAAAATCACCAAGAACACTGTTCGCGTCTTGATCACTTTCATCTGGCTCTACTCCTTGCTCTGGGCCATTCTGCCCTTGGTAGGCTGGGGCTACTATGGTCCTGAGCCATTTGGCATCTCCTGTACAATAGCCTGGAGCAAGTTCCACAACTCCTCCAATGGCTTTTCATTCATCCTGAGCATGTTCCTCCTGTGCACAGTCCTGCCTGCACTGACCATCGTTGCCTGTTACTTGGGAATTGCCTGGAAGGTTCATAAAGCGTACCAAGAGATCCAGAATATTGACAGGATCCCTAATGCAGCTAAACTGGAGAAGAAGCTGACGCTGGTGAGTTATCCCAGTGATGGAAGAGTCTGCAGTAATTAGGAGTTTGCAGAGAACTGGCTCTGCTCATGCATGGCTCATCATGACCCTTCATTGCTTTTGTCTGGTATTGACCAAAGAAAGATTGGTGTTTCCAGTCTCACCCATACTCTGCACTCCTCAGAGGAGCAGGGGGGTCCTGGAAACCTTGTCATTTCGGTAGCTTGGTCAGGATTATATATTGTAGGTACAACACAGCTTGTTTAACCTTCTTTAGGCAGTCACACCCATGATTTTCATGAACATACAGATTTCCATTCATGCTGGACTAGCTGTTGAGTCCTTTCATGCCGTGGGTGGGGTGAAGGTCTTGTTCCGTCATCCTAGACATTTCTAATTGAGTGGCTATTCTCATAGAATCATAGAATGGTTTGGGTTGGAAGGGACCTTTAGAGGCCATCCAGTCCAACCCCCCTGCAGTGAGCAGGGACACCTTTAACCAGATCAGGTTGTGTGAGAGCTACGCAGAAATTCTGTATGGAAACAGGGTTTTTTTAATAGCACATTTTTTCAAATAAGCACTTGGAAAAGCAGACCTGACCCAAGCTTTCTATGGGTCAGTCTATTGACAGGCTGCACTTTCTGGTTGGGCTGTGTCTCCTGGGACATTTTGCAGCCAGAGTCAGGGAAGGAGATGAAAACAACAACTGCCTCGTAAGAACCCCACAGCGTAGATCTGCTGGGTGGGAATAAAAGCATATATGCAGTGCCCATGTTACCTGTGTTCATGCCACGGCACAGCAAGCACACAGTTTCAGGTGTTTTGGCTGGTTCAGGTGTGGTTTCATCCAGACACCGCGTGCCTGGGTACCAGACCCAGCCAGTGCAAGCTGAGAACTGAAGCCTTCTTTCCCTTTCAGATGGCCGTGCTCATCTCGGTTGGCTTCCTGAGCTCGTGGACACCCTACGCAGCAGCCAGCTTCTGGTCCATATTTAACTCCAGCGATTCCCTGCAGCCCATCGTTACGCTGCTGCCCTGCCTCTTTGCCAAATCCTCAACAGCGTATAACCCTTTTATTTACTACATCTTCAGCAAAACTTTCCGTCGTGAAATTAAACAACTGCAGTGTTGCTGCGGCTGGCGGGTTCATTTCTTCAGCACCGACAGCTCTGCTGAAAACCCCGTCTCGATGATGTGGAGTGGGAGGGACAACATACGCCTCTCTTCGGCGGCGAAGGTGGACAACCAGGGAGCTGCAACTCGCTGAAACCCAGCGATGGTTTCACAGCATAGGTCGAAACTTGGGCTCACTCATGGGTCCAAATGAATAGGAATGCAGCACGTGGGGTTGTCACTGCATATCTTATGTCAAATACAGAGGTTTAAGTATACATTTTCAAGCAACTCTCAAATATTCTTTAAGCTGCACAAAAAAAAAAAACCCCACCCCGCTATTTCTTTCAAGAATTTCCCCTTTAGAGGAAATAGATAGATTTATGTACTAAACATAAAAACATGTAAACTAAACTTATTTCCAGGGAAACAGCTATAATTAAGAGAGGATTTATTATGTTTCATTTTTTCTCTTGTACTTTTGACTTTTTAATGCAATCTGTCTGCAAACCCTTGGCTCTATCAGTAAAACAGCCATCAGAGAAAACCGTAGGTTGAACACAAAAGTGTTACCAAATAAATACAGCTGAGAGCACAGCTCTCCTGCGATACAGACAGAAAACCATACAGGTACCAAGAGATATCCACTGCCAGGAAAAAGGTGATAAAGTGGCTGCTATCAAAATGTCTTGCAGAGATCTACGGTTCCTTGCTCTGTCAGAGGTATAGTCCCAACTCCTCAAAACACGAGCTCAACAAGAAGTCATAGAATCATAGAATTGTTTAGGTTGGAAAAGACCTTTAAGACCATAGAGTCCAACCATTACCCTAACCCTGCCATCCCACCACTAAACCATGGCCCTAAGCACCTCGTCTGCCCAGCTTTTAAATAGAATCATAGAATCATAGAATCATAGAATGTTTTGGGTTGGAAGGGACCACTAGAGGTCATCGAGTCCAACCCCCCTGCAGTCAGCAGGGACACTGCTAACTAGATCAGGCTGCTCAGAGCCCCATCCAACCTGGCCTTGAATGTTTCCAGGGATGGGGCCTCCACTACCTCTCTGGGCAACCTGTTCCAGTGGTTTACCACCCTCATTGTAAAGAATTTTTTCCTTATATCTACCTAAACCTACCCTGATTTAGTTTAAAACCATTACCCCTTGTCCTAACGCAGCTGGCCCTACTAAAAATACCCCCAGGGATGGGGACTCGACCCCTTCCCTGGGCAGCCCATTCCAGTGCCTGACAACCCTTTCATTGAAAAATTTTTCCTAATGTCCAACCTAAACCTGCCCTGGCGCAACTTGAGGCCATTCCCCCTCATCCCATCGCCCATTACCAGGGAGAAGAGGCCGACCCCCACCTTGCTACAGCCTCCTGTCAGGCAGTTGTAGAGGGCGATCAGGTCTCCCCTCAGCCTCCTCTTCTCCAGACTAAACACCCCTGGTTCCCTCAGCTGCTCCTTGTAAGACTTGTGCTCCAGACCCCTCATCATCGTTTAGGTTGGAAAAGACCTTTAAGATCATCAAGTCCAACCACTGAGCAGCCTTAGGCTGAAGAGGTTAGGTGGGAGCGCGGCGGTCGGCGAAGGATGCCTTCTGCGTACCGCAGGCAGCAGAGTGAGAAGTGAAGGAATCTCAGCAAAAGGAACTGGGCACCTTATGATGTTGCTTGCTGAGGTGTAACAGGTCTTCTACCATGAACGTGGTGGGAGCGTTGGTTTTCTGGAGGAGCACTCGGTACAGCGTGCCAAAAGCCATCCCTGGGATAACCGGCCCGGCAGTAAGTGATCCTGCAGTCCCAGCTCTCGTGGCTTCAGTGGGAGCTCCCGAGAGTTTCCCGCTGGCTGGAGCACTGCCACAATTGCAACTGAGCAGAGAGTTTGCCGATTCAGTTTAAAGCATTCATGCCACCGTAACATCATCCTGCTAGCCCGTTTTAACCAAAGAGTCGCTGAGGTGGAAAGGATGAGCTCCCACAGTTTCAATCTGTCTCTGACTTACTCTCTGTGACCTCAAAGGACATAAACACACGTCTTTAGGGTTTGAAACGTTGTGCAAAATATGGCTTGATAGCTGCGGCATGTCTTGCTTCCCCTGCTTGCTCAGCTGACTGCATCTGTCTTTGCATTAGGTTCGGTGAAGACTTCAAGAAGAGTTAAATCACAGGCAGATGTGGCACAGCTTTTAAACAACAATCTAAACCAGCAGTGAATGGACTTTGAGTTCTTGAAAACGGCTACCACGCGCAAACCCTAATAATTGGTTTCATTTTATAAACTACAGCTAGGGCCAAGAACAGGATTAAAAGATAGGCTTGAACACTTCTGCGGCTGTGAGAATCGCTGTTGCTGTGGAGTGTGGATTAGAAAGAACAAAATGAGATGCTAGCTGTGACCTACGCTGAGGCAGAAGTTAATTACAAAGTCGGGGGTTAGGAAACTTTAAGGAGGTTGCCTTCCCCTGGACTCCTGCCACTGGTGGTGTCACCAACTCTCATGAATATTCCACCAGATTAAACTAGTTTATTTGTAAAATTTTTGAAAAATTCCTATATTAATTTGGCCTGCAGGGCGACGTTATCTTGTCCTGGGTTGTCACTCACAGATGCTCCATACAGAACGAGGCTGCGCTCAGTCCTTCGTCCCAAATACAAATCGGTGAAGCATCCTGTGGGAAACCATCACCTCCGACAGCCCACAGCACAGGAAAGTGGGAACAGGGAAGAGGAACGTGGGGAGCAGGAGAAAACAGCAGCAACTGAGAGGGGAGCACGTGAAAGCCGAAGGAAAATATTTGGGAAGGGGAGCCGAGGCAGGGGAGCATTATGCAAGAGTGTTCGTGGGGAGGGCCAGGAGATGACAGAGGGAAACGCAGGAGGGGCAACGGTGTAAAATGAATCAGGGGGCAGAGGAGCGCGTCAGCGGGCGGAGGAAATGTTAACGTGCTGGAAAGGGACTCGTTATGGCAAATGTCAATTATCAGCTTTAAAAAATAACCTGATGGGAAGATGAAACTGTATTTTAATAATTGTCTTCCACCTCACAGTTTTTGCTTTCACTTGCTCCGTTGCTTGATGTTTAAAAATAAATAGCAAACCAATATATTCCCATTGCTAATTGCAGAGCTGTGAACGGAAGAACAAGACGCACGTTAATAAAGCAACGTAACGTGAGCTTCCTCTGCGAAAAATTCAGGAGCAGAACAGGTCCACATCCACTTGTAAATGCTTTTAAAGTGTATGTAATATGAAAAATATGCTGCTCTACAACACAGACGACATCTCTGTAAAACCACAAGATCTGTATATTGTTCATGTTTCAGCACAGTGCTTTAATAGCCTGATTTATTACCTGTTTATGTACTTCAGTTTTAAAAATCAAAGTCCAGGCATTTGTGTATCAAATATGGCTCAAATCTCTTTTTCATTTTTCAGACTCAGTGAGAAGCAAATCAAAACTTCCCTGGTAGAGGCTGAATTTTAGCTGGTTTTATGTTATATACAGGAAATTTAAAAAGCAGGGCTGCCATTGACCAGGGAAGTAGGAAAGGAAGTATAGCATACTATATAGGGGACTAGCTGCTTTTTCTGAAGTTTCATGAAGTTGATTTGTGGTCAACATATAACTCTAATTTCATGGTATTTTCCTGCCCAGTCCTGGTCTGTGCTGTCAACCAAGTGATCTTCTACGACACTGAAGCAGAAGGCAAGCGCTTCCATCAGGAGCGATTCTGGGCAGCTGATGTCTGCCATCACCAGCGCAGTCATCCCAATGCAAATATTTAAGGTAAAAACTCCAAGAGCATCTCACCTGCTCACATCCTAGGAGTTACCTCACCAAGGTGTGGAAGTTTACAATTCAGGCACCCATATCCGAGCGAGCCATCTCCGGCTCCCTTCTTTCCGTTGAGGATAAATGGAGCTCCCTACTCAGATGATGACATATAAAGTTAAAATAATACAACCAGCACCCTGACTTGCACTAAAATAAATTGGAATTCAGTGCCTTGCTTTGAAAAACCTTCTAGGCAGTTTGTCCATCTCAGCATAGGAGTAACTTACAGGACTAGATCACTCCTATTAATGGTCAGTTTTCCATCTGTAAAATTAAATGTGACCCATTTCAGAACAAAGATCAATTATTTGAGGGAGAACATTGTTCTAGTGGTCACAGCGTGAGGCTCACCCTGCCAAGCCCTGGGTTCTACCCCATTACTTTGCCAGTTACACTGTGAGACTTTGGGAAAATCACTTAAACTTTGTCTTGGGTTCTTCTCTTACCCACACAGTCGATGGTCTGGCTGTTCGTCACCGTAAAGCACCGACTGTTTGATGAACTGAGCAATACAAGTGCAAAAGCTCCAATCCTGAAGGTTGTGAAACGCTAAGAATGGAGAAGGGATTGCTACTCCCTTAGGGTAATTTGTCCTCTGGATCATCTACCATGCTCGGGAGGTTACTTTATGACTGAAAGACAAGAGGGACGTTTCTTTCACAGTTAGGGCACTGGCCTGGGACTTGGTTCTTGCTTTATCAAAGCTTCTTTTGTGAAAGACAATGGATCGCAGTAAGTCTATTCCTCCGTGTAAATTAGGATCTCCACATGGCCAGCCTTTTCTCCTAGCTGTATTCCTTGCATCTTTGCCAAACAGAAAGTGTCTTACACATAAAAAAAGACCTACAATTTTGGAAGTTCCCAAGGGGAATGACTTAGCAATGCAGTAACTTGCCGCTACCTTGCTCATTCCTATCAGAAAGATGCAAGTGTCTAGTCCCATGGTTTATAGCTATCATTTTGTCCTGGAATATGCTCAAAAGACTCATATTGAAACAAAATATTTCAGTATATTTGCAGAGCACCTACTTGATTTTGTGCTAACCCAAATTCTCACTAGCCTGCACAGCAGTGCAGTTTTAGAGCAGGTGGGTTGATGAGGAGCGTGTGTGGTGTCTGAGATTTTAGTTGGTGACCATTCACCATTATCAATGAGGGCTGACAACCCGGCATCAGCTTGTCAGCAAGCACCACATTCACTGCAGTGCTGCTTCGGCAGAGGAAAACATATGGGAAAAGCATGTTCCATCCTAGCTTGCCATCCCGTAAGGAATCCCTGCTTAGGCAGTGAACTGACGACTCGCTGGAAGGAAAGCCTGCTCACTTGAATGTTTTCTTTCCTCAAAGAGCCCAGTACAAACACTGTGCACCGGGTGAGAAAACTACACTCTCCTTAGATCACCATTTTGTTTTCCAACCTTGCTATGAGAAGAGAGAATCAACGTACGTTCGTCAGTCCCAGTCTAGACCTTCAAAGGGCCCTCCTTCAAGTACTGAATGCCTGGAGCGATTCCAGTTGAAGTTGGTGGGGGTTTTTTTATTGAATTCAAGGGAACAAGATTTTAAAGATCATGAGACTTAAAAAAAGGACTCTGTAAGGCAAATGCAGGTAGATGTCATACATTGTCACAGTGCAGAGAAACCATAGACAGGAAGAAAAGAACGAAACCAGTGCCATTATAAAGTTTAGAGGTCACCAACACTTTAAGTATTTTCCCAGTTGGCAAGCAAGAAGGCTTGTGAAAAGACCTAAGGGAGTATTTTGGGGACTGGACTAGATGACCTCTAAAGGTCCCTTCCAACCCAAAACATTCTCTGATTCTATGATTTTTATTGTTATTACTTTCTGTATATCTTGAACCATGCCGATCTTTCATGGAGGGAATCAGATACTTATAAACAGTTGAGGGTAAACCCCCAAGGAGTGGCAAAGGCAAAGGTCAGGTTTGGGGTCAATACTTTAAACCTTAATTAGAAAGATTGAGAGAACAACAAGTCAGTTAACCTCCTTGTTTCTGAGCAGTGTGAGACTACAGGCACGTGCCCCATTACACAAGCTTATTTTAAGTAGAGATCTCATCAGCTGCAAACTTTGAAGTGAGGATACAATGCTATTAACTGGATCTGCAATTTCAGGCCAACTGCAGAGAATCTCATTTTGAATAAAGTATGATGGTGCTACAGCCTCTTCCACTACGATGCAGACAAAAGTGTCACCCCAGGGAGGCTGTAGTCTCATTTTATGACAGGATGCAAGGAGCAGCAAGGCAAAAGGAAGTGAAGTGGGATAAGGCCATAATGCCAGGGACTGTTCCCCCAAAGACCCTCACACCCCATTTGGCCTGTATGGATTCAGCAAAGGATTTTTCATGTGTATCAACCAAATTCCTTCTGGAGAGGAGATAAAAACGGTGCAAATTCAGGATCAATTTACCTGAAGGAGGTCCAACTGCTAAATAGACAGGGATAGCAAGAACAATTCTAGACAGAAATACAGAACTAAGTAAGAGAGAATGAGCACTGAAATGAACTTCATCTGAGAAACAGTGAGGTACGGGGGAACGGCGGCGATGCAGACAGCGCAGAGGTACACAGCTGCTCCGATACGGGCTACTGCCGGATACAGGATTTGTATCTTATTAAACACACCATGAACTTTGAAAAAGTATGGCTTATCTACTTACACATTTCTAAAGAGAGTTAAGTCAGATTAATGTTAACATCAAAGTGCTGCTGGATTCAATCACATCTCTGCTGAACTTCAGCAATCTTGCCTGAAGACTTCTAGGTCTACAACGCCTGCCAAAAAATTCAAAAGAAGTTTTCTGCATGCAAAAGAGATCAACCAAAGAGCTGGAACGGATATTTTATTTATCAGTATATCTGGAAAAAAAACCAAAAACCAAACCCACCTACTGAATTCCCTTCATTCCCTGAAGTCATAGTTCTAGAGATAAAATTTTCTTGTGGGTACTTATATAAATAATGCAAAATAGAACAAGCACAGAATTTATAACTTTCTTAGAAAGCACAAAACACCAGGCCACGGGGCAGTGGAACCAAAGGTATGTGGCTGGCCATCCCTTGCTGATGATTACGTTCTGTAAGCGATTAGTATAAGGCTGGTTGTGTTGTGTGATGTGTCAGCATTACATAGATTGCTGCCTCTTCTCCAGGCACTTCTCAATATCATCCAACACTTGGACAGCTGCTTTTGGAATACGAGTCCCTGGACCAAACACATTGGTAACACCGGCTTCATACAGGAAGTCGTAATCCTGTTCAGAAAGAAATTGAAGATCTATAGTTAATAGTGTGACAGAAAATTGATAATTGATTTATAATTGGTGTATGCTCTATCCTGTATGCTGGGCGCGAGAAAGTACATGCAACAAGACCCAGAGAGAGGCAGCACAGCTTCAAGGGAAATGGGAAAAATACAGCAGTTAGGAGTTAAAAAGGAAATACTAAAAAATTCCATGGGAAAGATTTTGTTTATTTAGAATCAGACTAATATCGGATCCTTGGAAAATCCTCAATTGGATGCAACCCTGAATAACCTACTCTAAATTTGATCTAACTCCTAATTTTGAAAATACTGCTTTAAACAAGGGCTTGGACCAGATGACTCTTGCAATCTGAGTTACTCTAGTTTTATGGCTGTCCTGAAATTTCAAAACAACCTAGGAAGCAGTTATGTATTCTCTCTTACTTCTACCACAGGTTAGGAGCATCCCATTTTGCTACTGGACAGAACACAATTTGTCTCCTAGAAAAATACTACAAGTTTTGTTTGTTCGATTTAAAAGTCTGTCACTCCTGAACACTTACCCAATTGGCTAGAAAAGGAAGAAGTCTGGGAAAAAGGAGTAACAGGAGATTTATATGCAAAATCACTTTGAACCTTTCTAGACAGATGATGACCCTAAACATGATACAGCCAGGCACACTGTGGGTGAGCTAAGGAAAATTTTAAGACAAAAGCACAGATCTGATTGCAAGGGAATCCAACAAACTGTTCAACAGTTTAGGAGAAAGCAGAGGGAGTGAAAGGCAACGCTGAGGCCTGATGACGGGGAACACGAGGAGAGGCTGAACAGTAAATGAGATGTGTAGCCTATAGGTGTTGGTACCCGCCAGGCATCTTAGTCAGTAGCTGTGGCTCTTCTGAACTACTACTGGAAGTCATAAAGTCTCTTAAGACAGGAGCGAGCCTTTATAGTAATATGCAAGGTACTGGCAATCTGAAACAACAGAGCATAAAGAACATCCCCCTGAGGCTAAATCTTTTCACAACACAACCTAATATCCCATCCAACAAACACTCTAAGTTAAACCAGGACACGGTGTACAGAAAACCAGATCAACAAGACCTGACAGCACTCTGCGACCATCTTGCAGACCTGTGCTGACCCTGGTGATTGTATGCAGCAGCCTTCAGCGCTGTAAATCCCCTCTGACATTAACAGAATACAGGAAATAGCTAAAAACAGAACAGACAGAAATAAAGCAATCTCCTAGTCTTGATGGAAATGATGTTGATCCGTACCTGAGGTGGGATGACACCTCCACATATGACAAGAATGTCTGGCCGGCCAAGGGCGTTGAGTTCTTTGATGAGTTCAGGCACAAGAGTTTTATGACCTGCTGCAAGTGTGCTCACACCAACACAGTGCACGTCTGCATCGACCGCCTGCTGGGCCACTTCTCGAGGTGTCTATATGTGGAAAGAGGGTTACATGACAAGTCATAGGCCCAGCCTGGTTGCTGAACAAGCACTAGAGGGAAAATCGCTGCATTTGAAATACATTGGACACCGCTCAATCAGTCATACCTGGAAGAGGGGACCTATGTCCACATCAAAGCCAATGTCTGCAAATCCTGTAGCAATAACTTTAGCTCCTCTGTCATGGCCATCTTGACCCATCTTTGCAACAAGTATACGAGGCCTGCGCCCCTCACGATCCATGAACTTGTTAACTCTGATTGAAAACACACATTGTACCATTCACTGTAAGTCACTGAGAATCATTAGAAGTATTTCCACAAATAAAAAAAAGCATGGGCTGCAACTGCATATCATTTCTGTACATCAAATCAAAAGATCTTCTACATTATGGTTTGTCTATGTAGTCGGCATACTACGTTAATACTTACATTATACAATTACTAACCAATTTCTTGTAATTACTATCCTGAGCAATAAAACATTCTTTTTTAAAGAAAACCACTCCTCTACTTTTCTGCTTTGTAATGGACAAAATACTGAACTCTCTGAGGGTTTAATGAGCTGAATTACAGCTAACTAAAACACAATTTTTAGATTTTAAGAATAATTACGACTAATTATTGCAAAAGTACTTGTATGGCACACAAGGCTATAGAGATGGGTCCTAGACATCGTACTGTGTGCATCATCATTCAAGTGGCACAAGCAATTCAGCCTCTTCACCCAAGAAGACAGCAGCAAAGGCAGAAGCTGACAAAAGGCACAAATGGGCACTGTTTTCACACGTATTACCATCTTCTGATGTTTCCTCCCTCATGATATGAGTAAGTAACACCCATAAACTGGAAGCTGTATGTGGATATCCAGACAGATTTTAGCCTTGCAATTTTAGAAACAGTAAGAGTGAAGTTGCAGGGACACCTTATGGGCAGACCAAAACCAGGTTTTGCAAAAATGAATCGCTGGAAATATTTGTTGAGATTACTATTACGGTCTTCAAAAGAAGCAATCCAAGGTACAGGGATTTCAGGCAACGTTTCTCAGCTTCTTAATCTTACGGCCGCCTAGTCCATTTGAACAAAATCGTCAAATCATAAAATCACCTCAGTGGATTTTGTTTGCAAGCAAACAGATGTTCAATTAAGTTTTGACTAGTCTTTTATTGCATTTGTTTCTTCTCATTCTGCTTACATGCTTATGGGCATGAGAATGACTGTGCAGGTCTCTGTTTTGTTCTGGGGATGTCATTCAGGTTTGAGGAATGCTTTTTTTATGGCACAGTGAGTAGCACATGTATCTAATGGATTAAATGTGAGACTGTGTTTAGCTTCCTGGGCAGCTATTCTCACCTATTGATGGCATGAAGAATTTCATCGCTCTCTCCAAACTCCTGGCGATAAGCACCGCTCACCATTCGGTCGCTGGCTTTATGCTCCCCAAACACCTTCTTCATTGCATCTGTTATTTCTCCAACAGTGCACCTAAGATACAGAAACAAAGTATTAATGCGATCAGGAGGCTTATATGAAAACAGAACACAGAATTCGCTGGCAGTGGCCCAACTATTTGCCCTGCTGCACGACGAATTCGTTTACACTCATTTCCCCTTCGGTGCTAGAACTCTGAACATCTGACTCACCCCACTGTCATCCACTAATAGAACATGCAAGAGTATTTTAAGAAAATACTGTTTTGCTGATGTGAGAAGTGATTTTACAAGTGACAAGGCAATGTGGACCACTGCATGGCAAAGTATTTCAGGAAAGTAAATGGAAGTTTTTCAACTGGGAATTTTTTGGGCTCAGACTGCAAGATCTTGCATTTGGACTCATACTAAAATTCAAAATACAAATCAAGAGAAAAAAAAAAAAGGAAGAACACACGGAAAAGACTGAAGCCTAACGTTTTAACTGGAATTTGTTTGCCTTTCCCTTGATGTTCATATTTTAGTATTTATTATTCTACTTCTCTACTCCTGACATAGCTCCTTTATCCACTGAGATGCAGAATAATCTGGGAAACCCACTTACATGCAGGTTACAAGCTTTGTTTGCTACTGGAGACACTGTGCGTGTTCGAAATAATACGTGTTTTACTGCTGTAGCACAAGGGCTAGAAGCAAACTAGGCTGTGCTGTCTTCTTCTACAAACATCAGAAATAACAGCTTCTGTCCCAAAGCATTTAAAAATCTCAAGGTTAATGGATTCCACCTTTCTGCATAATATCTGTAATGCAGACTGTACAAAAAAAACCCAAACCAATGCCGTGCTCTAATTACAGTTGAGACCACAACCAAATACTCGATGAAAAGAACCTACTTAGAAGGGAAAAACAACTCATCTGTGGAGAAAGAGCAGTTCAGCTAGTAGCTCCATCAGAGCAAGCTTCTTACTTCTGGTATGATTTGGTACCGTGTAACAGTTTTGAAGGTATGCTACTGAGCTCTTGATGGAAATCTTTCATCAAAAATACTCTGATGAAAATATTTTAGTTTATACTTGAATAGGAAAAGACTAGAGAATATGTGTCTACTAAGAAATGAATATAACTAGCTGCAAACTTTGTGAAAGAAACAAAAATACTACTCTTAGAAAACACTTTAAAAGTATGCTTACAAATACAAAGACCAAACCACATCCGTTCAGCAGCTTTCAAACCCCTGGAATTCACATTTTCTCCTGTCATATTGCATTTAACTGTAAGCTACTCTGAGGCAAAATTAGGTTAAGCATCCTCTAAAGCTTTTATATAAAATGCTCAAGGGATGTTTGGACAAGATGCAACTTCTTGCCCACATACTTTTAGAAGGGGCTGGCCAAATGAATGGCACTCACTTTTCCTTCTGCTGTTTGCAGTTTCGGTACCTACTAGCTGATGCCTAGCGTATGCAATCTGCCACGCATCCAACCTAACAGAAGATGGATTTCTGCTCCGTGAACTGAGTCCTTCAGTAAATTTCAGAGCGACATTTTACTTCCTGTGACCTCCCCAGTTCTTTTGCTAGCTCATGCTTTTTATACTCAGCAAACTTAACCATAGTTATAAACTGTAACTACGCTAATGTAAAATGGCAGAAATCCTATCTTGCGCATATAGGCAAGATCTGCATAATGTATACGCTTGAAGCTGGCCTCTTATCTCTAGGTATCACTCTTCACAGTTGGCCTGCTTTGTCTAGAGGACAGTATCACGCTGGAACACACATTTTTAAGACAGTGTCACAGTACTGACGCAGTCTTGGCCACTTTTTGTCACTGCCAATCTCCCAGCTTTCTGGAATTACATTTTTAAAGTTCTCTGCTTTTATCCATTTTCTTCCTCAGCGTGCCAAGGAGTTCATATCTGGATTTACGAGGATCATAGTCTACAAAAGCAGCTAACATAAAGTAATACCAAAGTTATAGTATCATAGAATCATAGAATCATAGAATCGTTTAGGTTGGAAAAGACCTTTAAGATCATCAAGTCCAACCATTACCTTAACCCTGCCATCCCACCACTAAACCATGTCCCTAAGCACCTCATCTGCCAGTCTTTTAAATACCTCCAGGGATGGGGACTCCACCACTTCCCTGGGCAGCCTGTTCCAGTGCTTGACAACCCTTTTGGCGAAGAAATTTTTCCTAATGTCCAACCTAAACCTCCCCTGGCACAACTTGAGGCCGTTTCCCCTCGTCCCATCGCCCGTTCCCTGGGAGCAGAGCCCAACCCCCCCCGGCTTCCCCCTTCTGTCAGGCAGTTGTAGAGGGCAATAAGGGCTCCCCTCAGCCTCCTCTCCTCCAGGCTGAACACCCCCAGTTCCCTCAGCCACTCCCCATCAGCCTTGGGCTCCAGACCCCTCACCAGCTTCGTTGCCCTTCTCTGGACACGCTCCAGCACCTCAATGTCTTGTCTTGTATCTGTATGGCTATGTGTGAATGGGAATTAGTCTACTATTTTCTTTGAATTTATTTATTCGTAATGATTTAGAAAGCATTAGTTATAAAGCAAACTGTACATGATCACGTCAGAAACACTGACATCACTATGTAATACTCTTTAAATTTTACAGCACCTGTAAGATCTCAGAAAGCTTAGCAAGAACCACCTGAGTTACAACAGTTCTCGGACCTTACTCACTATATAATAATTTTTTTTGTTTTTCAGGACATCTAAATAATCTTTTAAATGTTATTGTTCTGTGATCTTACTAACAAAAAAATTGAAAAGTAAACTGTGTAAATGCTAGATTAAGTGACTTCCCCAAGGTTAAAAAGCAAGTTTGCAGCAGACCTAAAATTAGTATCCACAAATACCGATTCCCTCTCAGAGCACTAGACATCACAGACTGCAACCTGACAGAGATACATCCCATGCATCAACACCGACAACTTACGCCTGTGTAAACACCGGCTGTTCGCCGAAGGCTTACAGTGGCATAACACGTGTCTTCTAGAGAAAACTGGAAATTCAGATAATTTTTTCTCCTCCCCTTTTGCAGAAGCAGCGCCCAAGTATAACTTCAGTATTAAATCAAAGCGCAGCACATGTAGATACAGTTGTGGTGTGCTTTTCTGTTCTTGTTACGTAAAAGTGTGAATGAAAAGTTTCACGTAACAAGTGACAAATAAATGGTTTGGACTATCAATTTTATTGAAGTATAAACAGGTGGCTGGGATGAAGTTTTTCTGTGTAGTGCAGAAGAAATGAAATACACTTCTTTCTTCTGTAAATACTGCTTCTGAAATCCCTTTAGAGCATTTTGAAATTGTGCCCCAAGACTCTGCGACACTTTAAATCTTAAGTTCCTAAGTAATAATAGGACTTTTGCTTTTAAACTACTCATGAATGTTTCCCTACTATTTATCAATAAACATTTAAAAATGAAATATCTCTACTTAGTTCTTAGTCCTGCTGCATCCCTGGGTGCCATCTACGCAACCACAGTGGAATAGCTCTGTCTGGAGCCAGGAATACAGCCTCTCTTCTTAACAGGAGAGGAAAACCTTGTTTTGAATGATGATTACACTTTTCATTAATCAGTTAGTCATAACATTGGGAAACTTCTTTACCATCTGGATATATAAAAACCCTCCCACTTCTGTTTATCTTTACAGCAAAATTTTGTTCTGGAGACAACCGTTTACATCCCACTATTATAAAACTTAAATAGCATAAGCAACAATTCTTATTATTTACAGTTTTTTCAATGCGTGCTGGTAAACCCTTGCTAGACAATTGTGCAAAATTGACAGAACAGAATTCACTTTGCCTTTATTGTATAAATTATTTGTGTTTCCTTCACATGACTGTCATTCACATTTGCCTTCTGTGGAATGCATGTTTTGGTAGCACCCTTTGTTTTTGGATAGCAGGTATTTTACAACCTAATCTGTTGTTTCAAGTAAACTTAAAATTTTGAAGTGGAGACCAAAAGACAGCTATATTCTCTGTTTTGTGTTTTATTAGCCTATAAGCCTTACGACGTGTCTTGTGGCAAGGACAGAATGTTTGTACACAAACTGTAGCCTGCATCCTCTGAACTTCTGCACAGCTCAGAATTACTGCTGACCAGTTGTGCTATATCAGAGCCCTCAACTGCTCAGGGATTCCCTGAGCCTCCTCAATAGCAGGGGACTTCCAAATAAGAGGAGGTTGGCTCTTCACTAAGCTTCTGGGCAATTCAGCAAGGTCAGTGGGATGAAATACAACCACAACTGCGATGGCCAGAGAGGACATAATTCAATTCAGTGTGTCCTATCAGGCACAGGATCTACCTCCTTTAGCAATTTGTGCTATGACTTTCTCCCAGTGGTTCACAACCAGCTGTAGAGGCCATGCTGCACAAATACGAATTTGAAGAAAGTCAGTCAATGACCATAATGTGCCTGTTAGGACTGTCACCTTCTGTCTGTTCTGCCTCACACCACTGCCGCTGCCTCTCGGCATTTCACCCATAATGAGAGGTAGCACTGTGTAATCAGGTGACAAAGTACCACGAGGACACAGACTGGGCAGACAAAGAAGCAGCACTACATGCTACATTGCACTTCATGCCTTCCTTTTCCATCATGGATAGCTGGCACAGCAGGAATTGCAAGCCTGGAGAGGGACAGAAAAACAGCACTGCAGATGACAGAATCACAGAATGGCAAGGGTTGAAATGGACCTCCAGAGATAATCTACTCCAGCCCCTGAAGGAGAAAGAATTTAGCATCTCCTGTCACATAGCCCTACCCAACTACACCCATTTTCCTGTAACGTGGCTCCTCATGAGAAATGAGGCACAGAAGGGCAGCAGTACTGCTCCCATTCCCTACCACCTTTGGCCTGCCTTATTACTTTGGGTACAATAATAAAATTACTTTTCTACTTGTGCTTGTCAGCTCTGAAATCTCCATATGGATTCTTTTCTACAGTTCAACACTGAAAATTCTGTGCTACTTCTTTTATTTCAATTGAATTACATTATTTGTCTTCATGATCAAAACCCAGTGTTTTCCATTTAGTAGGAGGCAGGCATCTGTCGCTAATGTGCTGGTGATACTGGCCTACCTGTCTACTCCTTGTAAAGGATTAATGCAATCACTTGAAAATCTTTCCCAATGTTGCCCCTATCAGAAGGGCTCCCCTTTAAATGTTCACAGAGCTCATAATCCTCCTTCAAACACTCTTTATCAGATGCCATGAGAACGTCTTTCTGTGGTCACATCCCATATATAGTTTGGGGGCAGAGGTAAGTTTTGTGTTTGCAAGTTACAAAGTGCATCTGCAGTCCACTAATGCTTTTACAAATAATAAAAACAAGGTCACCAAGGAGAGAAACCAGCAGGTTAACTGGTCAGTTTTGGTACAGAGGATATGAATCCCTGGTAAATCCAACACTACCCTCCTGTGACCTCTAAAGTTCAAAGACAGGTGTAGGCATGCTGCTGGAGAATCGTGACAAGCTCTCTGTGGGAGAGAATTTATTCAAAATTCATCTGTTAGGTGTTCAAGGAAAGGGAATGAAGGAATTTGAGACATCACAATAAAAATAGGTCAGCACCTCAATAAGGACTGAATTTGGTTTGCTCATTTTTGGGGCATTTAGTTAATTAAGGAACAGACAAATAGGATCTATTCCAGAGACTGATGCTTACTTTGAAGCAGAAATGAAACAGTCTTAAAAGCACCTTCGGTGATAAAGGTAGATGCTCCACTGGACTCCAAAGGATGTCTCACTGCCCTATTCAGGAGCATCTTTTACATCTTTGCCTGACTAAGCAAACTCATTTCTCTTTCAGTCAAAAAATGTTTTCACACCAATCTGTGGTGCAAGGAAGGATGAAGCAACAGAGCGTGATAAGATTGTGAATATCCATTTTCACATTTCAGACACTTCTTAAGCTCCCTGACCTATGAAACAGCAGGGTGACAGAGAAACCTGGTTATGTTCTGAAACTGGTAAGAGTCTGAGTTGTAAACAACACAATGTGTATGAACAACATAATTTCATATGAAATTCTTTGTATCTGCATTGTTCTTTGTGAGAAATTAAAGCATAGCCTGAAGAGAATGTAAAATATAATAGTCTATTTTACAGTGTCAAACTGCAGCCATCTTTTACTTCCACCTCTGAAGAAAAACGCCAAACATCTCAAGACACCAACCCCACTGACACCGTACCCAAGAACAGTTAAAAGGTGAAAATGAACAATCAATTTTTAAACAGCAGCTGGATATTCACTCCCACTCCCAATACCTTGAACGTGCTGCTTCCACTGCAAGCGCAAGTAAGTTGCCTTCCCCGGTAGCAGCACACTGTGTTAGAGCAGCGAGACATTGCTGGGCTGCTGCTTGATCTCTACTGGCCTTCACCTAAAGTGGAGGAGAAAAATGTTCAGTTAAAATAAACTACAAATTGAACCGCGAAGTTGAGCGTGTAAGACTTTCTGATTTCAAATGTTAATTCTGGAGGCATGGAATTGTCAATATGTGCTATATATTTCAACAAGATTAGAAGCAAAAAGGCATCTCAGACCTTAAAACATGTGTACAAGTCCATAAAATAACTCTAAAACCATTTTATCTACATTTTTACTAATTATGAAAGCGGATGTTGATTTCTGGTTCCATAACCCTGTTCCTTAATAGCACTTGACAAGCTGCACCAAGCAGCCTGCGTGATTAAGTAATGTTACATACTTTTAGAGGAAAACATTACATAGCTATTTTCTATCTTATTTTCAGAAAATGTAAAGTTCTCAATTTTGAAAGGTTAGACATATACTCATGAGACTATCTGAAATTCAGTGATTAAAACCAAATGAATGCAACAAAAACATTTTTGTTTGGATGTCAATACTGTGTTTCTTGGGATTTTCCATCAGCCTCCACTGAAGCTGAACAGAACTCTAGCCTCTCTGCTAACGACTATAGAGTGGATTCTCAGAAATGCGTGTCAAATTTCTGGCAAGCCACCTTTACTTATGTTCTATCTGCAATTACAGAGCTTTCATTTTTAAGAAGGCAGTTCCCACCTTATTAATCTTCTCGATCTGCTTGCTACGGACTGAAGTATTATCAATAGCCAGAACTTCGACTGTCTCCTCTTTTTCTAGCTGATGCTTGTTTACTCCAACAATTACTTCAGACCCTATTTCCAGTGGAAACACCAGAAACTCAGAATACATTTGCAAACTACTGTGAAAAGACACAATATTAATAGGACAAGAAAATTTTGAGCATTATAATGCAGTGCTTTGCTTTATAATTATATACATTTCAAACACTTAAAATTTGTTCTTATAGGAAGGACTTACATATGTATTTTTCATATGTTATGATGAGAGATGATTAGATGAAAGAACATTCAACTCAGTGAATACTGGGCCAGAAAAAAAGATTTTAAATAGAACAACATTTATCTTACAAAAGGATTTAGTAATGAGACACTAATACACATTAGTTATTTTTCTCTTTTAAAGTTTACATAACTGAATCTTATAGAATTAAGCAGAAGTGCTAGTCTCCTGCACTGCTCTGTGTTTAGTTTTCTGATTTACCAGATAAATAAGAAAGTGAAGTTCCTACCTAAAACTACTCCACGTGAATAAAAATTAATTTATCACGTTGGAAAACTGTATTTTAGCTTTCAGCCAGTATGGACTTAACAACCATTTTTATTTGCAGTGCCTGATAACATTACTACACTCTTCAAAGCAACATGAAGTAATTTACCTTGGGAGAGAAACACAGAACTTTACTGATTATTCTTTATTGGTCTTAAAGACCTGCTTCAAATTTATCCTCCGAACAAAAAAAGTTCATATAACTTCTTTCATGTTAGAGTTATCTCTAGTTCCTGTTACTGGACTGCCACTGGAAGGCAGACTACAAAATATGGAATAGAGCTATAAGCACACATGTATAACATCTCCCCATATACTTACTATATGTGTGCATATGCACGTGCATATATATATGTGCATCACAAAGTGCTGCATCCTCATCTAATCTGAGATGACTGCATTTTTTCTGGTCTTTGGGAAAAATAGGCAGTTCTCAAGCAAATCCAGGAATTTGCCCAGATACATTCAATATCGCCATCTTCTGGCAGTCATGCTTTTAACTTCAGGAATCACAGTTTAAAGATACTAGCAGGAATTAGGCAATTAACTACTGAAGGCCCCAAATACTCCTTTAAAATAGTCGTTCTAGTGCTTTGTCTAATCCAGTCTTAAATATGTCAAGCAAGACTGTTTTCATACCGGTACTGTGTTTCATACATACTGCTATCTCTTTCCAGAAGCTTTCACTGACATAAAACTATTACCATTTTGTCACTCACTATATGCTACTCCTAAACTAAGAAGAAAAAAAACAATGAAAATGCATGTAAAAAAACTTTATACAAAGGTATTCTATTGGCAGATTTCCCTTCTTTCATCTCTCTGATCCCTACCAGAGTCAATCCTGGCTTGTCGTCGAGCTGCACACTCTTCAATACGAAGTTTGGGAATCCCCTCAGCAACAGCTTTGGCCATTCCACCCATTTCTTCTATCTCATCAACAAGCTAAGAAACAAAGAGGATTGAGAAAGTGAGCAGCAGTAAGGTTCACAAAACAAGCTTTGCACTGGTACTGCCACCCAAATTTTTGTTATACCTATATATACAATCCTGTGCTCTAAAAGCGTGTTTCCTATCTCCATGTCTCCATGGTTTGGGTATAAATTAAAGAGACATCTCAAACAAAAGAGCATTTTTATTACCAAAGCTCCATGAATTCAGTAACAGTTCATGGCATATTGTTCAACCAGTAACACCCATGGACGAAAAGGCTTAAAATTTGAGACCTCAACTCTACATTGGCTTCTGCTTGCCAACCAGCCCTTGTGGGTACATGTATACAAACACAAATAAATTGAAAAAAGCCAGGGTCAGTTCTCTGATCCTGTAGACAAGTGGCATGGCATGGTTCTGCTCTCACACAGCAGAAGCTTATTTAGCTCCAAAAACATGGTGACCGCATTCAAACTGCCTACTGAAAATGGCCATCAGGCCATGCCTGGCACTCTCTAGAAGCATCCTAGTTGACAAGGACCTAAAAATCACGTCAACATGCTCACAGTGTCTTTACACTCCCAGGCTAGTGTTTGGGCCTGTATAAGCTTATTAATTTGGGACTTTGCATAAGCACAATAATTTGCTCAAAAGGAGAATCACTGGGTTTAGCAGTAGGCTAGACATGTAGGCATATATCTTTATGCAGGATTGACACCAGTAAGACTACTCCTGCACAGTACTTTTAACATGCAAGTAATGACTGGCAGCTAAAAACATTATTAAAAAAAATATTTCTCCTAAATGCTGCATAATACTCAAGCATGGCCGGACTATTGTCTGCCTACATGCCTGGCTATAAAACTTTGCTTTCAGTAACCCCTAGTTTTAAAGTCTCAAGCAGATAACCACAAGCAAGAGTAGGCATGTAACTAAGTAGGTCAGTTTGACCTTTTCTTCTGTTGAACTCTTTTTTTCTTACACAAAAAACAGATAACCCAGCAAACTGGGAGTCTTCAGTGTGCAAGGGACTTTGCAGGGCTTGGTTATTTATTCCACACTGGGATATTTCCCTTTTAAATGTAGTCTACTAGAAGGCTGAAGTCTCTCTTTCTCTAAATATACACTGTATTTTTGTAAAGTTCATGTACAAAGAAATCACTGAAGCATAAGTGTAAAATAATTCCCTCTTTAGAAGTTACCAACATATCAAATAGTCCCTTAAAAGACATTTCTCAAAACTCCTATACCTAAAATTTTCCCACAAAACATAAAAGGTTATGCAAACTGACCTTTAAAGCAGCTTCATAGACATCGTTGGTGAGGCACTCCATGAGGTAAGATCCCCCCCAGGGGTCTGCCACTTTAGGAATACCTGACTCCTCTTGAATTATGATCTGCGTGTTCCGAGCAATGCGAGCACTCTTCACTGTAGGCAAACCCAAGGCTTCATCAAATGAGTTTGTGTGCAAAGACTGTGTGCCTCCAAACACCGCGGCCATTGCTTCAATTGTAGTACGGATAACATTGTTAAAGGGATCCTGGAAGGACAAGGAGAGCTCTGAAGCTCAACGGTTCTGCCACGGGGCTGAGGCAGATTAGTCATACATATACTACTGCAATGAAATGAATGCAAGATTCCCAATCAAAACAGTGTAATTGTAACAAAAGCTGAAAGTCAATAATAAACATCCAGTTAAACCGATGTATCACTTATCAGTATCTCGGACGAAAAGATTAATCCATAAAGAAAGCCAAAAATATGAGTGTATGAGTAACAAAGCAAAGCCTGACTTATATTTAGTGGTGTTTTGAAGAAGTTAATGAATTCAAGTTGGAGAGGATGGAACACGCAGTCCCAATGTCCTCCCATCCTGGGATTCCAGAAGTCTTGGAGCAGTGAACAGCACATCTGGCAGACAGGTTAATGGTCAAGAAGTGTTTTGGAACTAAATGTGCTCAATATTTTCATTAATAGCAGCATTATACAAAGGTAGGAATTACTGTTGAAATTTGCTGGTGTTATAAACTTGAAAGATATCTATGGGAGAACTGGGATATTAACCAAAACAAATGGATAATCTGGAGTACAAGGTATAGAAATAGAGACAGCATTACAGAATATAATCTCAGCCTTTTGGTCAGAAGTTTTGTCTGCCTTTTTCACACTAGATAGCTGAGTAGTACATATGTGCCTTTACAGTTGAAGAGTTAACATGATCCACAGGGGTTGACTTGTGTTTTGAGACTGAGTGAAGATTCACTTGCTGCATGTGCCCATCCTATTTCATTTGATTATTGAGGGAACTTAACAGTAGCTCAAGATTGTATATCTAATTCTTGACATGCTTAGTTGGGATGAAATGTATCCAAAATAATTAAGAGCTAACAATATAACATGACCTTCAAGGAGGCAAAAGGAATCATGAGATCTGTGAATTAAATTACTTTCCACAAAGAAACTGAATTAATATAACTATTTTACAAGGACACGGTAATTCTACCCACACTGGAGTCTATTTCTTGTTCAAGTATTCCATTTAAATAATAACAGAAAAATGTGATTTGAATGAGCAAGAATGTAAAGCCGAATTTATGAGTGGATACCTACCTAAAGGCAGGCCAAAGGAAAATGTATTTGCCCTCTAAAATCTATAAGAAGCCAACACTGGGCACTGAGGAGCTATATCAAGATAAACAGTGTTTAGACAGGAGGGTTATGCTCTGGCCAGAAATGTATTTACACTGGACACCAGAAGATGGTTGAACATATTTTTGGTAATATTAATATTTTGCACTCATACAATACTTTTAATTGGAGGACCTGCAAAGGCTACAGTTAAAAAAAAATCCATTGTTTCAGTTTTACCGCATTCCTGTAATGTAAGTAAACATTAAATTTGCTCTGGAAAAAAGCATAAAACCAAGACACGGAAGTCAAATAATAATGGTTGCAATCACAACCTAAAAAATAACTCATATTGCGTGAAACTGAGTGAGAGCAGGCCTTGGAATAAGAGCTAGAACCCAGCTCTGACCTCATTCAGGAAACTATACATGCAGAGAAATGATTTATTTTCTTGTGATGTAACTCAACAGGAAAAGGAGAAAGTGCACCCCATTTCAAAAGAGCACATGAGCTGTAACCATTACTCCACTCTTCAGCAGTGAGAGACAGGGGCATGACGACTTCCTTCGATGCTCAAACGAATTCTCAAGCCAGAGATCTTGAGAAAAAGAAGCCTCTACTTCCTTGTTCAGCCGCATTCTGAAAGGATAACTTAAAGGAAAAATCCAAGAGAGACCTTCATCCTCTGAGTCCTGAATTAATATAAGCACCTCTCTGCAATTCTCTCTACTTAGCAGGTTTGTATCTTATTCTCAATTCAGTATCCACTAGACTGAGAGAACACAGGCGTGAGACAATGATTCCAGAATGAAAATGAAGCCATACAAAGAAAAGTTAGGCACTGGCCTATCACCATACTGGAATCCTTTTGTGAATACAGTCTCAAGCCTTTCACTTCTGCCATTTTACCTGAGCACTACAGGGCAGTCCAGAATACTGAGGAATTTCATAAACTGGCATTTTGGAGGGTTTGCTGGGTGTACCAATGCTGCTGGCACTCAACAAGACCTTTTTGTGTTATGTAAGCAAGAAGATGTATCCAATGCTAGCGTGAGCATTTGTCAGGCTGAGAGTAAGACAGGCTGTCTCCTTCAGAAAGGTGCGTATTTATGAGTAAAACCCATAGCTCCCTTTAAGATATACACCATGAGAACATATTGAAATGAAGAAGTTGATGACAGTCCAGTTTCTAACCTGCTCAGTGAGTGACCAGCCCGAGGTCTGACAATGAGCTCTCAGCAGAAGGGATTTGGGATCCTTGGGCTTAAACATTTTCTCTACCAAGTGAGCCCACAGCCGTCGCCCAGCTCTCAGCTTAGCTATTTCCATATAGAAGTTCATGCCAATTCCCCAGAAGAAGGAAAGCCTGTGATAAGAGCACATGAACAGGATAAAACATTAAAACATTCTCGTAACTCTGTTTCAGTAAAGGAGAAGTCCTACAGCGAGGTCTCAGATTAATTGACTTTTACGGATATAACCCAGACATAAGATGATGGGAATGTTCCTGGACACTGATGCCAGTTGCTACAGAATGATACACATTCTTGCCAGTAAGCTGTCTTAACCTCCAAACAAGGTGACTGCAGGCAAACTGCCAGTGACAACGGTCCCTAGAACCACTAACCTGTCCCCAGGGACTGTTTTGGGGGAGGCCTAGGTCAAGCAGTGTTCCAGCAGGTCACTAATACAGTGACACTCCAGTGCCAGAGAACGCTCCTGGACATAATCTACTAGTGTAGTTACACTCACAAACTACTTATAACAAGAAGACATTACAAATTATAAGCATGCTTTCATCCTTTTCCTGATGATTTTAATTAAAATCAAAATAAAATATCAGTTCAATACTGGGTATCAGGGAACAGATCAACTTGATCTACTTTTTCCTACTTACAGCTTCTATGATCTATAAATGTAAACATGCATAGTTAAAGCCAGTAAAACTCATTATACTAAAGATGCACTTTTTAAATGGTGAATTAGCTACCGAAACAATTTGCCAAAGGCTCTTACAGATTCTCCATCACTAGAAAGTCTGAAAACAAGGCTCTATCTTTTTCTACATGATCCACTTAGATTTTGCCACAGATCTTGGAAACAGGTTAATTGAGCTGACTCCTACAGTTTGAATGTGCAACAGGCTACGTGAACCATGCTCTTTGTTTTTTAGACTCACTGTATAGTTAGGGAATCCGTAAATCAGCTAGACCACTGAAACTGTGATTCTGCTTAGTTTGGAAATAACGATATAAAAATACAATATTCTGCTTAAAATTAAATTTTATTTTTAGGAAATTTGAAGCTGTAAATCGAACTACCTGAACATCTTTCCCCACATATTTCAAAATAACACTAATGAAAAAAAATTCAATACTACTACAGTCTAAAAGAACTGCAAGTTCTTGCTGCATTCTGAAGTCCTAAGGCTACAATTGTGTTAGATATAACAGCTTAGGGATCTTCTTTCTGACCCAGAGACCAACTGTCACAACAGACCCTGACAATGCTTGGTCTTACACATGAGCTTTATTCAGTTTATTAGTGCAGATGTAGTCTAAGTGTCTGTTGGACCAGATATTTTCCTACTGCTGAAACTGTGTAACAAAACCAAAACAAAACCTACCTGCAACATAAGCATTCCCGATACTGCTTGTATGTGTAAAAATACTGATTTTTATATTAAACTCTAGAGGTTTTACCAAAAGTGAGTTTTATACTTGCAAATTTCTTTAGCTCACCTTGGTGCAAATTCATCAATTGTAAGGCCAGCTTTAAGTCCAGTTCTGCAGTACTCCAAGCCATCTGCTATAGTATAAGCTAATTCCAGAATGGCATCAGCTCCTGCCTCTTGCATATGGTATCCGCTGATTGAAATGGAATTAAATTTTGGCATATACTGCAAAAATAAAAGACAACACAGCACGACATTGCAGGGGGGTTGGACTAGATGATGTTTAACAGTTCCTTCCAACCCAAACCATTCCGTGACAGCAGAAGAGAGAAGGATCAGATAATTGTTCTATTGACATTTATAAACAATCCGTTCTTTGTAGATTGCAAATACAACCCATCTCTATTAAATAATGTTTGCAGATGTATACTTCACATGCTCTCACCTTTTTGCACTATTCATTGTGCTTAAACTCTCACCCACCATGATAAGTCTCTCTCTCAATTACAGGCTGTGTTCCACCTCTCCAATGAAAACACAGCTAGGAAAACAACTGGTAGAACTGGACTTCCACTCATCAGTTCAGGACTTCACTCCTTTCATTATCTGCTTCTCATGCTCAATTTCACAGGAGAAGTCCTTTAAAGTTTCTTACCCCTTCACTCCTGCTTACAGCTGTATAATGCTTCTTAAGTATGTGGCTTTTTACTATCTATGCAAAGAACAGCCTGTCTGTTCCTCATCTCCAAGCTTCCTGCTGTCTTTTCAGTCTTGGGCTCATCTTAATCTGACTTTGATTTGGACTGACTTAAAAAACTTAACATTTATGCCATAAGTGATTTGGGATCTTAACTTTCCTCCTGGCCCCCTCCACAACCACATCATTCTTCACTACGACAGGTTTTCCTGTCTTCTGCTTCATTCTCCAAAGTGCCCCATAAATAGTTAACTAGATATAATAACAGAAGTAAATACATTTAAACAGTGAATACCTTTGAGGTGTACTGGAAGATGTCAGCAATAATCCTCATGGATGGTTCAGGGGGGAAAATGTATGTATTTCGGACCATGAACTCCTTCAAGATGTCATTTTGGATTGTCCCTGTCAGCTTGGCCTGAGGCACTCCCTGTTCTTCTCCAGTTACGATGAATGTTGCCAACACGGGAATGACTGCCCCGTTCATTGTCATAGAAACTGACATTTTCTCTAAAGGAATTCCATCAAAAAGGATTTTGGTGTCTTCCACTGTATCAATGGCAACTCCAGCCATTCCAACGTCTCCTCGAACTCGCGGATTGTCTGAATCATAACCACGATGGGTGGCTAAATCAAAAGCAACAGATAATCCCTGCTGGCCAGCTAAATGAAAAAAGAAAAAAAAAAACCCAAACAAGAAAACAACAGAGAGATTCAGAAGTGTTAAACAGATTCACATTAGGACTAGAATGAAATGTATTAATTTTATTTTACATCATCCAGTCATCCAGACTTGGATGAAAAACCAATTTTTAACATTAAACACTGTTCCCTGCCCAAACTTGTCCAAGGTCTTCTATTCTTAAACTTTAAATGAAAAAGCTTTAAATTGAGAAAAAAATATCATAGTTCTTCTAGTTCAGCCATGCAATCAGCTTACCATGGTTAACAAATTACTGCATAACAGTTTAGCCACAAGTTACAAATGTGCATAGACAGATAGTATCAGGGCTTATATACAGAAACTCTACTTAGCTTAGCTGGAAACAAGCGTGATAAACTACGTCACAGCAGTTTCTCTTTATCACAAATTAAACACACACACACTGATTGTTATCCTGGCTCTACTGACATACGTTGCTTATTCCTAAAGTGAAGTGATACATTACCAAATTTGCAGTAGGAGAAAGTTACTCATATAAAGCAGGGAACAGGACAGTTAAGAGTTTGACAGACTTGCTGCTCTGCCCTGAAAGCAGTGCCTGAAACTCTGTTAACTCAAGGCATTCACCCTCTGACCAGCACCGCTGTCCCTGAAGTGACTGCATCTACTGCATTTGCAAGTCTGCTGCTCACTATCGGCAGAGCTCTTAGATACCAGCTCTTGTCTTTGATCTAAAAAGCTAGCTGTTAGCTCTGAAGCACAATAACAAAAATGTAAATTTCTGCCTAGTTTCAAGCAATAGAAATTTCAGCAATTATGAGAACTGATATTTATTTTCCAGCATTACTCTAACTACAGAGAGATCTTAATTATTAAAAATGCTTTACAAATAGGTCAGATTCAGAAGCTATGCTAAACAATTCAACCATTAACACGACAACAGAGATAAAATTACAGTATCACTATGTCAAAACTCAAACAAAGATGAAAAATTCCCAGCAGCAAACATTCTTGAGTAACTGAGCTGTGCTACCAGCTAACCCAAGTATTACTGGCAGCAATGTTCAGCCGTAAGACAGAGTATATTCAGAACAATCTTTCTACTGAAATGTTTGTTTGCAAACCTCTAATACTCTGTATTTATAATTTCTTAATTTACTGAGAGTTTTATAAACTGAAAGAGTCAAGAATACTTGCAATAATACTGCAGCAGCTAATATTGTGTCATATTAGCTAATCATGACGTGGCAAGAGGTAAAAACTCCCAAACAACTCTTCTCCCCTGCCCTACACAGTGACGTTTTGAGTAGGAAAGCCTGTAAATTAGGAAATAAAAGCATCACTGATTACTCAAAAGGCAAATTTCAGTGGTCTGTTGTTTTGACTGGTAAGGTTATAGTTAGCTTCTAACAATCGCTAAGATGTACAGCTGGTGTAAAACTAATGCTCCAGTATACCAAGAACTTTCAGCAGTGTTTTTACAATGCCTAACTCAATAGTGTATTACGATGATGCTCTGGCTATTAGCTAATCAAATTGCTGCAAAGCACAATCAGCTGCAGAAATACTGGGAAAACTGCTCTCAAATAAGGAAAATACCAATACTTTTAGGAAGCTGACTTTACTAGTACACTACGAATGACACTATTGATATATATTTATATGAGTTCATTTAAAATTTACAACATGAGATGGAAACCCAAAATATCCGAATGCACTAACACCAGAAGCGGTAAGTGACAAAATTCAACAGATTTTTCCACTATAATCTTCTCTCATGGTCACAAAATGTGTAAAGTGCTCCATGATCTCTGCTGGTTGGGCCCTGGGATGCAGTCAAATTTTGTCTCTGCCAGTGTCAAGGCAGAATAACTAAAAATAGCATTTAACGCATTCATTTTTCCACCTCAATAGCAAAAAGAAGCAAGGATGGTTTCAGAAATGATCCAATTTCCTCGTACTGAAGAAATACAGCACCAGTGGGAAAAGGCTATCAGAAATCAAAACTCAAAAGGCGGAATAATCACATTCGCCATGTAGTTCACCATATGAATATTCCCCATCGCTTCGCAAGGCAATGTTGTTTCCTAAATCAGCTGTCTCACCTTTAATGTTGTCCTTGTAGAACTTGTTGCTCTCCTCCACTGTACTGAAGCCAGCATATTGGCGGATAGTCCATGGCCTGTACGTGTACATGGTTGGGTAGGGTCCTCGAGTGAAAGGTTTCACCCCTGGCAGCTCCTCAGGGAGGTCTTTTGTGTCCCTTTTGGAGTACAAGGGCTTGATGTTGATCCCCTCTGGGGTGTGCCAAATTAAATCCTTTGGATTCTTGCCCTTCAGCTGCTTTTCAGCGAGGGCAGCCCACTCGGGGTGCAGCGGCTGCCCGTGCAGCGAACGCCATGTGAGCCTGCCAGCTGGAAGTTGTGCCAGGCATGTGCAGCGGTGGGGCCGCAGGCGCAGGAGAGCATCCTTGGCTCTTAGCATGTCTGCCCCCCTGGTTGGCGATTATGGGGTAAGCTGTAGAAAATGAAAACACGTATTTTGCATTATCGTATAAATCTGACATGGGAGAAGGGAGCATGAAAAGGTCAAGAAGTTTGCTAAAGCCAAAACAATTACTTGGGAAAAGACGTAAGTGTATTTATTCACTTACTCATTTAACAGACACCCCCTCCCCTTACCTTCAACTAGACAATGCATAAAACAGAGTTTTATCCTACATTTTCCTCTTAAGGAAAACATTCCTACAATTCATCTACATCCACGTAAGAAATGTGTAACTGATTTCAGCCCCTAAGCAGCACCATCATTTATACCTCACTAAAAAGTCAGTGTTATGCATGAAGATGGCGTTCCTAGCTACCTTCTCACCTTCTCATCTCCCTCTCATCTATGAATTCCTTTATGTCAAAGAGGAGCCTTCAGAGTCAAAGAGACACTCTGAAGGAAGGGGACGGTCAGAAAACTGCTGCCATGTCGTACACTTTGGAAAAGGTGGCTTGGGCTGGATGAAAATATATATTTTGTATATAGAAATATATATTTTTATATATATTCATACATATATAATATATATAAAAATATATATTCTATACTAAGAAAGAAAGGAGCAAAAAAATGCAAGAACACAGAGATAATACAAGTTGCAGAGCTCATCTCACCATGCATGAGACTGAGATGGTGGATGAGTTCCTCTGCTTCAGCTCTCTGTACCCTATCCCTGTACTTCCCCCCCAAGCTAAAACCTCTACAGCTTGGCTCCAAGGGCAAATCACCTCCTCTCTGCTGCCTCATCTCCTTCACAACTCCCTGGAAATACACACCTCCCTGAGACCTTTATGTGAAAGCCTGCATAAAACTGGAAAGCATCTCTATCACTGTAACAGCGCTGCAGCAACACGCTCCACACAAGCGCTTTAGTAGTATCATAGAATGTTTTGGGTTAGGAAGGGACCCCTACAGGTCATCCAGTCCAACCCCCCCGCAGAGAGCAGGGACACCTTTAACCAGATCAGGTTGCTCAGAGTCCCGTCCAACCTGGTCTTGAATGTTTCCAGGGATGGGGCCTCCACCACCTCTCTGGGAAACCCCTTCCAGTGTTTCACCACCCTCATTGTAAAGAATTTCTTCCTTATATCCAGTCTAAACCTACCCTGCTTCAGTTTAAAACCATCACCCCTTGTCCTGTCACAGCTGGCCCTACTAAAAAGATTTTCCCCATCTTTCCTATAGGCCCCCTTTAGGTATTGAAAGGCCGCAATCAGGTCTCCTCGCAGACTTCTTTTCTCTAGACTGAACAAGCCCAACTCTCTCAGCCTGTCCTCATAGGAGAGGTGCTCCAGCCCTCAGATCATTTTAGTAGCCCTCCTCTGGACCCACTCCAACAGTTCCATGTCCTTCTTGTGCTGAGGGCTCCAGAGCTGGACGCAGGGCTCCAGGTGAGGTCTCACCAGAGCAGAGCAGAGGGGCAGAATCCCCTCCCTCGACCTGCTGGCCACGCTCCTCCTGATGCAGCCCAGGGTACGGTTGGCCTTCTGGGCTGCCAGGGCACATTGCCGGCTCATGTCCAGCTTTTCATCCACCAGCACCCCCAAGTCCCTCTCGGCAGGGCTGCTCTCCATCCTTCCTTCCCCCAGCCTGTATTGATACCGGGGGTTAGCCCGACCCAGGTGCAGGACCTTGCACTTGGCCTTGTTGAACCTCATGAGGTTCACACAGGCCCACCTCTCCAGCCTGTCCAGGTCTCTCTGGATGACATCCCGTCCTTCTGGTGTGTCAGCCGCACCACTCAGCTTGGTGTAATATATACGCTGCGTGTCGCACACAGATAATCTGAGGAGCAGTTCGGCTCCCTGCAGAGCCGGATGGGAAGCAGCCTCTGCCTCCGCTGCCGCACGGGTCCCAGCGCCACCCCCACCCCCACCCCCCCCGGGGCCCGTACCCCGAAGGAAGCGCAAACCCGCCATGCCACCCTCCCCCGCACCTCTCCCTCCACCCCTCGCACCACAGCACCCACAGCCGGACGGCGGCAGGGCCCCAGTAAGCGCCGTTCACCGTCCCGGCCTGGCAGCCCCACACCGCCCTGACAGGCCCGCAAGCGCCGAGCACCCAGCAACCCCCGCCGCCGCAGCCCGCCCCCAACACGCCCCCCTCGGCGGCCAATAGGGACCGGGGGCCGGAACGGGGCCTGCCCCGGGGGGGGGGGGGGGTCGCGGCCCTGCCCGCCCGCGGTACGGCGGCACGGGGCGGGCTGCGGGATCCGGACAGGCCCCGGCCGCCCCCCGCTACCTGCAGTGGGCCCCGCCGCCGGCACCCGCCCCCCGCGCGGCACTGCGCACGCGCCCCCGGCGGCACGGAGCATGCGCAGAGGGGCGCCCCGCCTGCCTCTGTGGGGGCAGTGCGCATGCGCCCGGCTGCGCGGGAAAACGGTTTGCCGAGAGCTCGGCGCTCTGAGGCAGACGCGGCGGGGAGTGCTGGGGTGGTGAGTGTCGCGGCGGGGTGAGCTGGTGGGAGGCTTTGTGGAGGTGGCCGCGGTGCCATCGGGCAGCAACGGGGGGGGGGGGGGGGGTGTGGGGGGGGGGGTGGGGGGGGGGCACGGGTGGTGAGTACTACAACTCCCAGCGTGCCCTTCGCCCGGCGGGGCAGGACCACGGGTGTGGCCGGAAGCGCTGCATGCCGGGAGTTGTGGTCCGGGCCCTCTGAGGTGGGCTGCAAATGCTATCCAACAAAATCAGTAGGTACCGGAGGAGGGAGGGGAGAGGCAGGGCTTGTTTACCTGGTGTCTGTCGCGACTGTCGCCTGAAGAGCCGTGGTGGGGCCTCCGCGTGAGGGAAGAAGTGGCCTGAGGGGGTGAAAGAGAAACGGAATACATCCGAGTCGGTGTGCTTAGAAAAGAGAAGTCTAGTGGGGTGTAATGATTATTCTCTTCTGTATGACTTTCATCCCCCCCATCTCTATAGTGACTCAGAAAAGAAACTAGATTTACACTGTAGCAAGGAACCTTACGGTTAAGTGGTGAGGTAAAAAGTTCTGTTAATAGGATGACTGCACTAATCTGCATTAGAAAGATAAAGAATTTCTGTTGTCCGAGGCCTTTAACAACAGATTAGACCTGGAGTACTGTGTCCAGCTCTGGGCTCCCCAGGTCAAGAAGGAACTCCTAGAAAGAGTCCAGAGGAGAGCAACTATGATGATAAAGGGACTGGAGCATCTCCCCTACAAGGAAAGGCTGAGAGAGTTGGGCTTGTTCAGCCTGAGGAAGAGAAGACTGAGAGGGGACCTCATCATGTATATACAAATATCTCAAGGGTGGATGTCACAAGGACGGAGCCAGACTCTTTGCAGTGGTGTCCAGCGACAGGACAAGGGGCAATGGGTACAAACTGAGACATAAGAGGTTTCAGTTGAATATGAGGAAAAAGTTCTTTACTCTGAGGGTGACAAAGCACTGGCACAGGCTGCCCAGGGGGGTTGTGGAGTCTCCTTCTCTGGAGATATTCAAAGCCTGCTGGGATGAAGTCCTGTGTAGCATGCTGTAGGAGAGCCTGCTTTAGCAGGGGGGGTTGGACTAGATGATCTCCCGAGGTCCCTTCCAACCCTTACCATTCTGTGATTCTGTGTTCTCAGTGCAGTTACCTTGCATTGCCATCGCTGCTCTCTGGCATACAGACATGCTGGCTTTTAAGTTTAGAAAAAGATGTGGAATGTGCAGAGACTTGTCTAAAAGACAAATGGGGATGCTTTTTTTTTTGTTGCTCTGCCCTTAAATAAGTAGGCATTTTGGTTAGCAAATATGCAAATATTTGGGCTCATTTAGCACTAGGTATTTCTGTCATTTTGCTTGTTAATGTGTGGTTTGTCCTGTATGAATTATAACTGCTGGATTTTAATTTCAGTTTTGTTTCCTCCTGTTCCATTTGATTTACAGATAATGAAACGCCACCATTCATCTTCCACTAAAATGGGGGAGACCACTGGTGGGGGATCAGTAAAAAAACCGTTTAAATCGCAAAATCAACAAGGGCCTTCCAGCAAAAAAAAGGGAACTGATAGAGAAGGAAGAAAACAAGGTCAAAAAAGAAAGGTAATAATTATTTTGGATCAAACAAATTAGAAAAATAAACAAAGGAAAAAGAGGCATGTTTTCCTATCTTTTTACTGGACTTTATAGCCAATATTTCATTAATTAAATGTAGTCCTCTTGAGGAAATGTCTGGTGTGAACAGCTCTTCTGAGACCCACTGCCTTAGCTGCTCCCTGATTTCCAGAATTTCTAGATGTGTGCTACTATGCCTGTGACAACTAGAGGGAAGCATTGCCTGATGATTAATAAAAAGTCAAGCTGGCTGTGTAGTTTTGAAGAGCTGCATAGCATCTGTTTCAACAGAGTGATAAAATCCAAGTTCATTCAGCTCAGGTGGTGTTTATTCAGTTCTGGAAAATACTCTCTGTGTGTCTCAGGATTGGCCTAGGCAGCTTTCTGCTGGAGAGAGCTTGCTTAACAACTTGTGAACAGCACGATCTCAAGATGCAGCTGGATAGCCAAACATCTTCTGCATTTCTTATTTCATGACATCATTCTTTGAATGGGAGGAACTGAGAAAAGTGAATTGCCTTCTTTAACTTGCTTGAGATGAATTAATGTTTCACAGTTCAAAAAGCCTTTTTCACAGTCAATAGCAACAGTAAGCCCTGAAGTGCTTCCACACCCTTTTAATAGCGGGTTGCTAGTAGTAAATGAATGGTTGCTCAGCAGAGGTTGTTTCAAAATTACCATATTTGCTGTAAATTTTCATTTTCAGAAGGTCACTCAAGCAGTGAAAAGGAAAGCTAAGGAACATGAGGACTACACCCCTGCAGGTAGGATTGTATTCTTTCCTTATGTTTGTCTTGTGCAAATTCAATGTTTTGAAAAAACATTGAAAGTAAAAGTAGTAACTACTATGTGGTAATCATAGATGTCTGAGCTATCGCTGAAATAAGGGTCAAAGCTTTCTTTCTGAACAGTATCTGCAGTACAGTCTTAGCCAGTGTGCATTGATATTGTATGTATTGTATATGCACGTATGAAGCATATGCTTTTGTTTGCAAGTAAGTGTTCTGCTCTTGTAAAATTCCATCATACGCACCCAGAACATTTTAATTGACTTCACAGGTCACAGAGTCACAGAATCACAGAATTGCAAGGGTTGGAAGGGACCTCGGGAGATCATCCAGTCCAACCCCCCTGCTAAAGCAGGCTCTCCTAGAGCATGCTAGACAGGACTTCGTCCAGGCGGGCTTTGAATATCTCCAGAGAAGGAGACTCCACAACCCCCCTGGGCAGCCCGTTCCAGTGCTCTGTCACCCTTAGAGTAAAGAAGTTCTTCCTCCTATTCAACTGAAACCTCTTATGTTTCAGTTTGCACCCGTTGCCCCTAGTCCTGTCACTGGATACCACTGCAAACAGACTGCTTCCGTCCTCTTGACTTCCGCCCTTAAGATATTTGTAGGTGTTGATGAGGTCCCCTCTCAGTCTTCTCTTCTTCAGGCTGAACAAGCCCAACTCTCTCAGCCTTTCCTCGTAGGGGAGATGCTCCAGACCCTTTATCATCCTCGTTGCTCTCCTCTGGACTCTCTCTAGGAGTTCCTCATCTTTCTTGAACTGGGGAGCCTAGAACTGGACACAGTACTCCAGGTGGGGTCTCACCAGGGCAGAGTAGAGGGGGAGGAGAACCTCCCTCGACCTGCTGGCCACACTCCTCTTAATACACACCAGGATTCCATTGGCCTTCTTGGCAACAAGGGCACCCTGCTGGCTCATGGTTAGCTTGTCGTCCACCAGGACTCCCAGGTCCCTCTCGGCAGAGCTGCTTTCCAGCAGGTCAGCCCCCAGCCTGTACTGGTGCATGGGTCATTGCCTTCTCTATTAACCTTCTGTCTTAAGACTGGCATGTGTTGTATTGAACACAACAATGAGATGAGGCCCCTGCTGCACTGAGTTTCTCACTTACGTATATCCCCGCTCTTTTTTTTTTTTTTTTTTATTTCATTCTGGGTTTCTCACTTGTATCATCAATGATTTTGGGAAAGTATCTGTTTAGAATGAAACTGCGGTAAGAAAGAACCTTTTCTATTTTGTGCTGTTTAAACAAGTTGTGACTTTCAAATTATAAGTACCACCTGATGTGGATAGATTTGACATGATAGTTTTGTGACATGGAAAAATCTTAAGTGTTACACCTTTGACTACGATCCGGCTGAATTGAGTCTCAAAGCTGTCTATCCAGGTTTGACAAATGGAATCTTTTCCTTTTTTTCCTTTGTGTTAACAGGAGAAAAAGGTTCTTCAAAAAAGGTGAAGCTAACCAGTGCTAAAATGCAATCTTGGCAGATCCTCTCGGAGAGCAGTAGGCGGTTTCTGGGAACTGTAATGGATTCGGTAATGCTGTAAGTGCCAAATATCCTGGTGGTGATTCTTTGTTTCCACAAGGAATGAAGTAAAAATCATAGCATTGTTTGAATTGGAAAAGCTTTGGAGCTTTTTTGGGCGACAAGGCTGGTGTTGTGTATTTTGTCTGGTATAATATAACACTTCCTATGTGAAGTTTGAAATTTTTAGCTAGAGAAGTTCTGACTACGTTCACTTCACTTGATGTTCTCTGTGCTTGCAGGCTTTGCGATGAAAATTCTGCCTTTATTTTCTTTCCAGATCTGTTTTGTGCCAACAACGTGAGAAAAGAGATGATGTTCAGAAGCACCTCAATTTACTGAAAGAAAGGTAAGAAATAATTTAAAAAAAAAAAAAATAGGAGAGAAAGGATTTAGTTTACCCAGTTGTTTTGTACCATGCTTACAGAATTGCTCCTGGGAGCAATCACATTTAGGAAATCTTAGAAGGGAGAGCTGATGCAAAGTCAAGGAGGGAAATATCGTGACAGTACATTGATTGAAGCAAGAGTTGTTGAAAGACCCACTTTAACTACCCCTATATGAGTAAAAGAACCTAGAAGGTATTCTTAAGAGCTCCTTGAATCAGCTTTGTGCTCTTTACACAGGGCTTAAATTTGTGGGCAGCTATTTATTTTGTTATCATTTTATGATAGTGGTGGGAGCAGTTACAGCTAAATTTTCTTAAATTAAAATTTGAATGAGATGAACTAAGAGAATTGAATTGTTTTCCTTAACTTGCTTGAGATGAATTACTGTTTCACAGTTCAAAAAGCCTTTTTCGTGGTCAGTCACAAATGACTGTTGAAGTTACTTCAAAGAGTATCAAAATTCTGTGTTGGGGCTTAACCTGTAGCCTTTTTATGTCATTGTGGGAGTAATTATGTATGCTTGAGTGTCTGAGAATTTTTGTGCACATGTCTGTTGGTATACCAGGCTCTTAGCAGCATAGAGCCTGAGCCTATGTGTTGCTTTCTTCAGTCTTACAGTACCTCAAGATTCAAACATGAGGAGCTAGTTTTTCATAAGGGTTTTTTTTTGTTTTTTTTTTTTTAATGTTTAATTTGTGATGTTTTTAATTTCTGAGTTGCTGAACTCCTACCATCTCATCTGAGATGTGTGGAAATTGTGGCAGTTTGGTGTATCTAACAGACAGACCCAACTTGGCAGAAATCGGGTCTTCTTCAGAATCAGAGGGACATATGAGAGCAAGCTAAAACCCATTTACTAAGATGATTTTTTTTTTTTTTTTGGAAGCAGGTAAAAATGCTGCTTTTAGAACTTTGTTTTACTTTGAAAAGCAGGAAGGTCAGAACTGGGAAAATACTAGTTAATGTCAGTCTACAGTCAGGGAGTGTGCAGGCCAATGGGATAGAAACCACACAACGATGGTGTAATAGCAAAGGACAGAATGGTGGGATTTCTTTTTCCTGGTTCCTTCCTTAGACATCTATTCCACAGGATTTTGGAAAACAATTCAAGACAGCTTTTCTTCCTGTCTGGATCCTTTTGCTTCACTGGCAGCAGTTGGGCTAAACTGCGTTTAGTTTTTTTTCCCCATAGAAGTCATTAGTCAGTTGGGGTTTTTTTTGTTTGTTTTGCAAAGAACTCCAAACAAGTCATGCTTTCCTTTTTCTATAATAAAGGGTGCTGAGACGTTTCAAGGCTTTAAAGGTGCCTCAAGGGAAGCTGGGCAACCTGAAGAATGTCCTGAGCCTTCAAATGGCAGAGAAACAAATGCTTGAGGCAAATGAAGAGTCTTTGGTACGACTGCAGGTATGAAAGGCAAGGAAGGGGAGAAAATATCTTACCCATCTGCTGCTGTTCAGTGTGTTGTAACTTTTTAGTAGATGGACTGCTTGCTATGCATGTGCTGTTGTGGAGGAGTTGTCCACTGTTCATCATTGTCACCCACCTTCACGACAAAGCAATGCTTCTTTTTGAATGATTTTTCAGTGTCTCAGCTGATGCTGATTATCAGGATCTTATGCAAAAGGCTCACCATCTCTGAAGTAAATTTTGTTCTGCTTTTGTGCCTCTTTTTGTCTTAGGAAGAACTAAATGAAGCCAAGCGATCAGCAGAACACATTGAAGAAACTACACAGCAACTGCAGTACAAAATCCAGGTGCTCAAGAACCAGTTAGAAGGAGATGAAAAAAAGGCCAGGAAGGTATTTCCAATGGATGTTGTTGTATTCCTCTAAGCAGAATGTGTTTCCAGAGCTATCGCACCCAAGCTGTTTCTGCAGAGACTGTCATATATGAGGAAGGCTTTATTTGCCTTTGGGAATGTATCTTTTCAATCTTTCCAACTGCAGCTGCAAAATGAAGAGGTTTAGTTTTCAGAAGTCGGATAATGACAGACAGTTTATCTTCCTACGTGTGTGTCTGGATGTTTGGGTTTGTATTTTTTTTTTTTTTTCCTCTTCTAGATATTCCAGGAAAATGTCAGTGGAGTACTCCACCTTCCAGAACTTCCCAAGCGGAGTTTACAAGCACCCACTTTGCAGGTGAGCATGGAATATATTTTCAGAGACACCTTAGCTATGAGAAGAAAGGCAACACAATGTGCTTTTATCACTTACCCTCTGCCAGAGGGGGCAATTAATAAAATTCTAAAATATCTAAGAGTTGTCTCTTTTGGTTTTTTCTTTTTTTCTTTTCATTGAGAACTATATGTTTATTTTTTAAAAATAAAACAAAACCCTAGAAAACTTGCCATTTAAAGGATCACAGGTCTTCCTAGGAATACTATGGTTGTAGGGAACTTGTAATAATTTCTGAAATCTCTCTCTCTAACTGATGGGAGGAAGACAGTCTCATTCTGTGTCCTTGAATCTTTTATATCTTGGCTATATTTAGGTACAGTTAGGCTGCACGACAGTGAAATTTCTGTTGGACTTGATGAAAGCTGGTTTTTATTTGTAATCTATTATTCTTTCTTTCCTTCTTTAGGAAGAAATTTTGAAGATAAAAAATCAGAAAGGTCTCTTAAATGATATGAACACTATTCAGCAGTCAGCTGACTTGAAGAACTTGTTAACCCTCATTGAAAAGACCTATGAGAAGGTGGACTTCCTTTAAGAAACGGAAATACACTGAGTCTCCTTTGAAGAAGATAACCTAGGCCAGCACCCTGTGTTAATGTAGAGCAGCAGGATGCTGATTGTGGAAACTGGTTTCTTCCTAATGGCTTTGCTGTCGCGACTGCTGAGTTTCTGTTCAAACATTTTCTAAGAATATTGGTTGTAGATGCATGCTGGAACTACAGTGATTTAAGTGATCAATCACATTTTCTTGGCGGCTTTTTTCAACCTGTGATGACTTCTAATGAGGATATATACTGTCTTAAGAGAAAGGAAAGACATGGATCTTGGGTATCCCATTATATTTGAACTTTCATATCACATCTGTAAATGGGTGAAGGCAGTATCTTACCAAACTAACTTCTGTTTTGGAGTTCAATCCTCTTTCAACCTGAAACACGTAGTGAAAATATGATTGTCTAATGCTCAGTTACAAATCCCCTGTTCAACTTTCTTAAAAATTTTCAATAAAAAACCTCCATGCCAGGAAATGAAATAATTTTTATCACAAGTACAGGTGGGTTTTTTAACATTTTCATATTCACCACTTAAACCTGGCGTAAATGACTTGGGGTTTTTTATGCAGATGGCTGGGGAGAGCAGATACGAACATTACAGAGCAAAGCTCTAATCTCAGAGTTGTGTACTCATATTTCATTAACTCCTCTTCAGCTTCGGAGGAAGAAAATTAAGTCAGAAGTCTAAGCACTTTCATCTCTCCTCTATTTTTTTCCATGATAGAACTTCTCCCTTTAAAGATTCAGTTGTTACAAAGTGCTTTCTCCAGTCAAATTAGCAGCTAGACAGTTGCAGCGCTCTTTACATTGTTTTACCACACAAACACTTGTTCTGAATTACAAGCTGCTGGTACTCCTAATGAAACATGATCTAATTATCTCTGTTCTCCTATAAGAGATTAAAAGCCTGTCTAGTTCCTACACCTAGGATCAGGAAAACCAGACTAACTACTTTTTTGCTTTGTACCGAGTCATATGAAAAAGTGTATAAATACTTAGTTCTCAAATTTTTGATCACCACTACCCCAAACTAATTTAATCCAGTTTATGGGTTAAGGATTTTCCTGCATGCCAGCTATCTTAATTTTTGTTAAGTAAAGATACACTCCTTTGCTTTTGTTAAGGGTGATTTACTTGCAGGCAATTTACTATGTGGGTTTTGAACTTCATGAACCACATAGATACCTTTTTTTTAAAAAACAAAGCAAAAAGGGCGAAAGTGTGGAGAAGGGCAGTAAGTAAGAGTCAGGGATATATACAAGGAAAGCTGAAATAGCAGTGACTGAAGAAGGGAATAATAAAGATTTAAAGCATTTAGTGAAAGCATTGAGCAGGAATTGGTTACTCACTGCTTTTTACAGCATAGGAATGAGGGAATAGCCAGTTTGAATTTATGAAGCATATGTCCATCAGAGACAGTTGAATGGTTTGGACAAGGTGGTGATACGTTGTTGATGTAGTTATAATCATAACACCCTTTTTAATCTTTTCACCCCATACCTGTACTTCTCTGCACCGCATCCCGTATCTCCATTTCTCAAGGCTTCTGCTATCATACTTGGCCTGTATTTCTTTATCCTACGTCATTACATTAGTCATAAATGTCTCATTTGACATAGAACTGCTTGTTACTGCTGTCTGTATAAAACTGGTTGTACAATGCAAAGATAACAAAAATAAAATAATTATTTGTAGACTCCTGGTCAATTAGAGGAAATGCTAAATTACACAGTTAAGTAAAAAGTTCAAAGAGCGCCTGATGAGCCTCAGTCCAGAGGCCTTGTAAACGCTGTGCAAAGCTGTCACTAGCAGTGGAGGAGCTAGTTACAGAAGCAAGCTGTAATTATTTTAATTGTGGTTTGTTTTTTTTTTCCCTGACAAGGTCCACTTGATCAGCGTGCGTGGAGCTGTGAACTTGTGTGATTTGACTTGAGAACATCTGAAACTTTTCAACTTAACAAACCTTCTCTTCAAGCAGGTAAGGTACAAGCTACAGATTTCTTAAGACAGAGCAAGAATATTGATCCGTATCCCATTGCAACTCTTCCTCACGCTCAAATAAAGCATCCTTTTGCACGTGCTCTCCTGTAATGCTTCAGAGTTCCTTCTCTATTGACTCTTCTGCCTTGTGCTGTAGGTTATCAGGTCCAAATCAAAAGGGCAATATGGGTTAGCGTCATCAAACTGGACTGTCTAGGGCAAAAATCAGGCAAAGGGTGAACAAGGCTGCCACCTCAAAGTGGTGCCTGGGGGTGCTTGGCTGGGTTGGTTTGCTCTTTGGCACAACGTGTCTCAGTTTATCTCAGGCTCTCAATCCCTTTGTGGTATGAAGCTTGGCACTGAGAATGAGAATTGACTACTTATTTCACTACCCCTGAGAAAAAAAAGGGTAATTATAAGTATGCTCCAAGCAGGTCATTCACTAGTATGAATGGAAAGACATTAAATGTCTTAATGAAAAAATTAAAGGTTCTTGCTAAAGACTATAGTCTCGAACAAGCCTTTTGACGCTTTAACAGCTATGCTTCCAGAGTTCCTCCTCCTCTGAAGGTGTGGCTCTGGCTTTTATTTCTGTGCTCCTCAAAAGAAGGAAAGAGTAAAGCTTTTAGGAACCATATCACAGAATCACACAGAATTGCAAGGGTTGGAAGGGACCTCGGAAGATCATCTAGTCCAACCCCCCTGCTCAAGCAGGCTCTCCTACAGCATGCTAGACAGGACTTCGTCCAGGCGGGCTTTGAATATCTCCAGAGAAGGAGACTCCACAACCCCCCTGGGCAGCCTGTTCCAGTGCTCAGTCACCCTTAGAGTAAAGAAGTTCTTCCTCATATTCAACTGAAACCTCTTATGTTTCAGTTTGCACCCATTGCCCCTAGTCCTGTCACTGGACACCACTGTAAACAGACTGCTTCCGTCCTCTTGACTTCCGCCCTTAAGATATTTGTAGGTGTTGATGAGATCCCCTCTCAGTCTCCTCTTCTTCAGGCTGAGAGGAGACTGAGAGGGTTTAGAACTATTTGGATCAATAAAATTACAGCTTTAAGATTCTGGACAAGGACCCTCGTCATTCCCCCTGCAGAAGCAGCCACAACATGAATGCATTTTATTGTCCCCTAACTTCAAGTTTATCATTGCACTTTCGAAGGATGAGCTACAAGACTGAAAGCAGGTAAGCAATCAGGTGGAAAGAAAGAAGCAAACTGGTCCATCTCCTCTCCAAAGTAATTAGGGTTGGCATAATTAGGCAATGTTTTATCTTCATGGTAATATGCCTTACTGATGAGTGTGTAGGCATCAACCTATGTGATGAGTGTGTGTCTATGAAAATCTAAACGTGTGCTTTCAGCTCCATGTCACTGGTTCAATTTCTGGTTTATAGCACAGGTGCCATGTTAGCATGTCTCAAACTGTCTGTTGTCTTTTGGCTTTTCATCCTGCAGGTTTATGGAGCTGTGATGAACATCAGCTGAGGGAACCCCTTCAGGAAAGAAAGTGGTGGTGGACTCATGGCCAGACTTCAAAGCTGTTATCACCCGGCCGTAGAGGGAGGTAGATTAATGTGGGTTTTTAATCTTTGTTTCTGAGAGGTCGATCCAGCGTGGCTGGGGCCTCCCTCTCAGCTTTCTGAGAGCTTTGCGGATAGGGCTAGCTTTGTCTGGGAAGTGTGGAACAGGGGGAGGTGAGAAATGCAAAACACAATAGGACATCCCAGTGGGTGCCAGCACAAAGCTGCTCTTCCCTAAAACATTCTGCCTAGCGATTATAGCATAACCAAACTTATTTATGAAGTACACGCTCTGATTGATTGTAATTATCCTGATTGCACTGACTGAGGATTAACTTGCATAGCTTATGCAGAGACACATTTTACCTGCACTCATGCCACTTGATCAAACTTCCCAAGGATTCTTTGCTCTTTCTAGCCTTTGTACAGACAGACAGAAGAAAGACCATTAGTGAGCTTGTGATGGGGCAGATGTGGCTACAAGGTGAAAGAAGGGTCCTTCTGCAGTCTTTCGGTCCATAATAGACAGCGCTAAAGAGAAGCTGGGAGGGGGCATTGCCTTAACCCACTCCGTCCACCATGATAAAGCAATCTCTGAGTTGCATGAATTGGTAGGTGCTTCCCCAACTCCAGCCCGGGGGACAAGCCTTTGTTGACGTAGGCTCCTATGGGGTACAATTAAATCCTTGGCGTGGGCCCTGGGACAACCAGCTCTCCCAGGCCAGTAATGCAGGAGTCGGCATTGGACACAGACAACCCCCAGTTGGCAGTTTGGGTGTTTCCAACCTGTTTTGGAGACTAAGAGAGTTTAATAGTATTGACAAGGCCAGGCTGTGCTAGGGACAGAGAACAAGCATTGGTACTATTTTGTTTACCAGAAGGTCTAAACACGTTGACCTTGGCAAACAAATAACAGCATGTTTTTTGGGACAACTAGTAGTAGAGGTGAGCTTTGAACAATAAATTAGGCAAGGGTTTCAAGAACCTGCCACAGGGTTTGGATTACTGTGCCTTTGGTACATGAGGACTTACTACCATTGCTGCTTTCTGCTAATGTGACACTGTGGCGAGCAACAGATATTTCTGTTGTCTTGCTTGAGAGTTGCTCCTGAAAATGTCCTAAAAGAAGCCACCCTCAAGACTGAAACATTTTTTAGATCTCTGGGGTTGGCTTTCAGGGAGTTTTGATTCCAATGTGAAAGATTGTGTGGGGGGGAAGGGGCAGAATTTTTAGTTCTTCCATATTTTTTCTCCCCAGAATGAGATGGATGACCTTGACCATTATACCGATGCTCATGCAGTTTTCTACAAGGAGCTACAGGCTCACCAGGAGCTACTGGAAGACACAACTGCCATCAGCTGGGGACAAATTTTTTGGATGCAAGTTACAGCCCAGCCTTACTTGGTTTAGAGGAAACAGAATAGATAAAGTCATGGAGTGTAGACCCTGCCATTCTGCTCTGTAGAAAGGGGTTTTGTACTTAGGTAAAACACGATATCTAGGATATGGTTCTTCTAGCTTTTGAATTTGATCCATATCACATTCACCGTTACCATTTCAAGTTCTGCTTTCAATTAGATGAAGCTATTTCCCTATCAGGAAGGCATGTGTATTTGTGTTTAATTTTGTTAATGGCCATAGGATTCTGTAGAGAACATACAGACTGAGCTGAGCAGTAGTTAATGCAGTAATTAGAGGTTTAATGAGAGCCAGTGTTTGAAAGCTGAATCCAGACATGACATAAATGGGAAATAATATGCACAATTTGAATGGTGAAGGTTACCAATTAGTAGAAGAGCTTGCTTATGGAATAGGTGATTCCTCCATGACTGAAATCCTTGTATTAGGACTGGGTAATTTACTGTGGCTCAAACTACGGGTGGGAGTTAGATGTGGGGGTCACTTGGAGAGGGTCTGTGTCCCCAGTGTTCTGGTGACTGGTGTGGCAGGTTGACCCTGGCTGGACACCAGGTGCCCACCAAAGCCACTCCTCAGCTGGGCAGGGAAGAGAAAATACAACGAAAGGTTCGTGGGTTGAGACAAGGACAGGGAGAGAGCACTCAGCAATTACCGTTGCAAGCAAAACAGACTTGACTTGGGAAAATTAGTTTAATCTATCACCTATCAAATCAGAGTAGGATAATGAGAAACAAATCCAAATCTTAAAAAAAACACCTTCCCGCCACTCCTCCCTTCTTCCCAGGCTTGACTTCACTCCTGATTTCTCCACCTCCTCCCCCTGAGCAGCGCAGGGCGACGGGAATGGGGGTTGGGGTCAGTTCATCACACACTGTCTCTGCCGCTCCTTCCTCCCCAGGGCAGGACTCCTCACACTCCTCCCCTGCTCCAGCCTGGGGTCCCCCCACGGCAGACAGTCCCCCACGTGCTGCTCCAGCGTGGGTCCTTCCCATGGGCTGCAGTTCCTCACGCACTGCTCCAGCGTGGGTCCATCCCTCCCCCGGGCTGCAGTTCCTCAGGAGCAGATGGCTCCAGCGTGGGTCCCCGTGGGGTCACCAGCCCAGCCAGCAAACCTGCCCCAGCCTGGGCTCCTCTCCCCACGGGGCCACAGCTCCTGCCAGGAGCCAGCTCCAGCGTGGGCTTCCCATGGGGTCACAGCCTCCTTTGGGCACCCCCCTGCTCTGGCTTGGGGTCTTCCCCAGGCTGCAGGTGGAGATCTGCTGTGTGGAATCATTCCTGAATTTGACTGGGAAACAGAGCAAAAGAGGGAGAGAGAGACAAGCGATGAGGGCAAGGGAAAGGTTTGAGGGGTTAGCCTGTTGGAGAAACAAGGTTAGGTCAATCTCTCTACTTGAGAGAATGAGCCACAAGCTTCAGGGAAAGACCTGAGAGAACCAAGCCTACAGAAAGGCTCTGAAGGGTCTGGGGAGGAACCATGGGCCTGTCCATTATGTTTTCTGCCTATTTCTTCTGATACTGACAGCAAAGGTGTCCTTAGCCCTGTATGAAAGCTAAGTAATGGGCTCCATTACTGTGAAGGTTTATTGCACACAGCATATGCCCAGGAGGCATATTATAGAAAGCAAGAGAGGAAAAAATGTATTGTACACATTCAAGTAAAAAAGTAGATTGGTTGATACCCAAGAGACTGTTTCTTCCTCCGAGGCTTGCCTGTCCTCTAAGCTGCTGGCTTGACTTACGTCAAGACTGTCTCTCAGATCTCCTTTGATTCAGACAATGTGGACTAGAAGCACAGCAGTGGCTTATTGCTGACCAAAGAGCTGCCAGGGAGCCTCTGAACAGCAGCTGTCAATCTGCTAAAAATTCAAATCGTATGAGCTCTGGCTTCACCCAGTTTCAAAGTTCACACAGTACCCAACGGATTGGCTTGCTGGTTTTCTTCCTTGCATCCTTTGGCATCATTAACAACGCAGTCTAATGGGTTAACTAACACCAACCCAGGTGAGTGAGAAAGGTAAATTGTTTATGTACGTGAGCCTTTGGAAGGCCTGGGTGCCTGTGGGTCTTCGAGGAGGTGATGCTCACACGTTCATGGGCTAATTCCCGGGCAAGCTGACTTGCAGTGTGTACCTGACTGACGGGGTGATATTAATGGAAGGCATCTCCTGCTGCTAAAAACATGCTTGGAGCAGAGTAGGAGGCACATGTCCTTTTAGGACACAAAGGATTTTGAATTATCAGCAGGTCCTGGACTATGAATCACAATTTTCCAAAAGGAGAGCAAAAAGGTGGATTGAGACATTTAATTTCACTGATATTCAAATATTCCATTATTATTTTACCCTTCCGAGTTTCATACTACATTAAATACAAGAACATCACTTCTATGTGCAGTGCCATTTGAAAGACAGTACACGTACCTGAGTCACTCATGCAGGGCTGGCAGATTTGGTTTTGGAAAACCAAGATATGATTCTACTTCATCAATTTTAAAAAAACTGAATGCATTTCTTGAGCAAAGCAAGGATTCCTGGCAGGAAGGAACTATTGGCATGCAACAGAGAATTTCTTCAAGACAATAGAAAAGTGAGAAATGCAGAAAATGACAGTGTTCTGTTAGTATGTGAGCAGCTGCACAGGTGTATACACTCCGGATTCAAAGGCCAATCTGTAATTAAGGCAGCCAAGTATTTTAAGATAACAGTATATCAAGATTACAATGCTTGTCATTCTCAAGTCCAGGCAAATTCTACCATTGCCTTTGATAGGGCCAGGTGTCTACCTCTAGATTCTATTTCGTTCAGCTCTACCTCTAGATTCTATTTCATTTAGCCCAATTAGACCATTTTTACAGGAGCTGTGGAGATCCTACATTTATGGAGAGGAAGAATAATTTTCAGGTAACTATGTCCAGTGGTTGTTTGGTTTGAAGATGGAAAATAACCATTTGATAAAGAGAGATACCTCAGCAAAGAGCCTGACGTCGTCACACAATATAGGATCCTGCCATATGAAAGGCAGAGTTTCAGGCTGCCTAGGTGAATAAAGGTCCTGGAGGAAAGAGCAGGGTCACTTCAGACAAGACTGTCAACTTTTTGGTTGAAAACCCTCAATGCCAGTGCTCACTGAAGCACTAATATGAGCTTTGCTGCTTATATCTTCTTACCTTCAGAAAGGTGTTGATGGGAAAAACTTGACATTCTCAAGGAAGTGGATTTATCTTCTCCATCTACTCCAAGAAGTGTTGCCAGTTAATGGAATAGTGTGAGGAACCATCTGCCACGTGAAGAGAAGATGGCTTTTCCTTCATGGAAGAAAAAGTAGCATACTGGCATCTGCAGAATCTGCTGGAGCAGGCTGGGGCCATGGTGTAGACATTTTGATGTCCTTGCAATGGATTCTCACAGAGGCATACATGGTCTTGTGCCTCCATGTAACCTCTTCTTTTGTGGTCCTGCTTTTTATATTAGTCCCAAAATGATAAGAATTCGTCATGACTGGGGTGATTCCTTTTAATTGCCAAAAATATTTTTGAGAGAAATCAGAAATTATGTGGTGATGTGATAAAAGGGCACCTACAGTAAAGAGAATGAATTACATAGTAGTTGAAGTTTTCCTCTTGCAATTTTAGGTGGAGTTTGGTTTAATACATGTCATTCTGCACTTGGGTTGAAGTTTAGATGGAAAGCACCACTACAAATGCTCATTGACTGCATGGTGGGACAGTTGGAAGAAAAATAAGGATTACACAAGTAACATCTGGGAGGGCCCCTTCAGATCTGTGATGAGCAGGTTTCCAATGATGTGTAAAGACTTTGGTTTGGGTGAAATTCTCTCTGCAATGTCTATTCCAAAAACTTTCTATTTTTCATAGTCAATAGAAGAGTTAGGACAAGCAATAAACACAAAGAAAAGAGGTGACCATCATCATGCTTGGTGAGGGAAGGGTCCCCTACGTACCCCATGGTGATCCCTCGGTAAATAACGATGTTCTTTGCACCAGCACTTGGCTGATGAGTCCTGATGTGTCTGGGTGGCACCCTGAGAATGCTGGGCCTGAACCAAGAGTATCACTCAACTCCCACACTGCCTATGGGGAGAGAGCAGATGCAGAGGCTTGAAGCTGTATCAACCCAGGGCTATTTTGGCTGTCAGTCAATGTTAAATTCCTTTTACTGTTGCCAGGAGGTGGGTGCCCTCTGACAGCTGGAATTTGCAGACAGTGTTTATGCAATGTTTAATAGCAAGTCGGAATGTTCATTACAAAAGCACCAGCTATTTGCCACGGGTGCATGCTTTATTTACTGAGGTTATCCATTTACAGAATATTTAGGACCGTCTGGACTCAGGTCAACTTGGCTTAAAGTTTTTCCTGAGAAGTGATTACTGCATTCAGCTCTGGGGCCCCCAACATAAGAAGGACACGGACCTTGTTGGAGCGAATCCAGAGGAGGGCCATGAAGATAATCAGAGGGCTGGAGCACCTCTCTTCAGAAGACAGGCTGAGAGAGATGGGGTTGTTCAGCCGGGAGAAGAAGAGGCTCTGGGGAGACCTTATAGCAGCCTTCCAGTACCTGAAGGGGGCCTGCAAGAAAGCTGGAGACGGACTTCTTACAAGGGCCTGTAGTGATAGGGCAAGGGGTAACTTCTTTAAACTGAAAGAGGGTAGATTTAGATTCGGTGTAAAAAAGAAATTCTTCACTGTGAGCGTGGTGAGACACTGGAACAGGTTGCCCAGAGAAGCTGTGGATGCCCCATCCCTGGAAGTGTTGAAGGCCAGGTTGGATGGGGCTTTGAGCAACCTGGTCTAGTGGAAGGTGTCCCTGCCCATGGCAGGTCGGTTGGAACTAGATGATCTTTAAGGTCCCTTTCAACCCAAACCATTCTGTGATTTTTTGATTCTATGATTCTGTGCTATAACAAGTACACAACTGTTATTTCTTTGTACATGGTAGGTTGTATCAGATACATATATATTTGTGAAATAAATTTTCAGGGCTGTTTAACTGACTTGTAGCATTGTTGGCCTTTTGTCATGGGAAGAAGGTCAACAGAAAATAGCAGGGAAATGGGAGAAATAATGATTAGAGAGGAAATTGCCACTTTACAGATGCAAGGGTCATGTGGTAGAAGGAGAGTTTCTGTTTCTTCTCAGGGTGAGAAGCAATCAGGCAGCTTGTGTGTCTCACAGTAGTGTGCCCAAGCTGTCCAAGGCAATTGGGCAGACCAACAGACTAGGTACTCTTGTGATTATAACTGTGGGTCTTTTTAGTGAACACTAGCTGTGAATGAATGTCCTGTTTCTAGTACAACTGGGTGCTGCCACCTTCTGAAATGTGTGGGTCTCACCTGGAGGAGTTACAGCCTCCATGACAGTGTTCACCCTGGTGATTTTGCAAATATCAAGCAACTGTGCCATAACTGATGAACAATCTGGCATTGTCATCTTTCAGATTACGTCCACCTTCTTCTGAACTAGTAAAGACCTAGAAATGGAGGTTTAGCCTCCCCAGGGCTGATGGCAGCTCCTGGCAAGAAGTAGCTTAAAGAATAGGTGCTTGCTTTTCTCATGAAAAAAATAATATATTTTCATCATTTTGCCTCCAAACCCTCAAGTGAAAAAAACAGTGTTTAAACTGAGTGTTTTTCTTCTGAAATGTTAGAGCTGGAAAAAGACTAAGAAATGCATTTTGATCCCATTCCATCTTTGAAGATAAACATGGAAAAGCCTCAGATAGTAGGCTAATGGAGGTCATGTGGATCAATATGTGCAAAGGTGGTTAAATAAGATTAGCTGATTTGTACATAGAGAAACAATCTCTCAGGAAAACACAAAACCACAGTGCAGTCGTATCACCTCCGGCTTCTTCATGCCCTGCAATTACGCTTTCACTTATCATGTTCTTTCTATGGCTTCAGAATCTTTAGAAAATAAATGCAAGACTTCTTGTTCCATTAGATTTCTTATGTTACCAAGATAAATGTGTTTTATTTGAAGATTATTAGGAGCAAGAAATGTGAACATCTGATTTATTTTGAGTACTTTGATAATATGAGAAAGAACAGCTTCAGAAAACTGAAATGTGATCACCAACTTCCAATACCTGTTCTACAGTGACTCCCTTTTTCAAACCTTGCCTTCAGTGTACCCCCCCATAATTTCATAAATGTTTTTAACACCTAAAATTCAGTGGCAGAGAATGAAACAAATATTTTTATACTTGGTAAAGCTAATTAAATTGTAATTTTCACAGGTATCAGCTAACAGATGGAAAGCATCACCTTCTCCAAGTGCAAACATAGCTCAGAAGACACACATCAAATTGCAAAGGAAAAGTTACATTCGTTTTTCTCACAGGAGCCCTGGGCTAAATAGCAACATAGGCTGTGGGGATTTGGAGTACTACAACTTCCAGTGAAGCAGCTCTGATTTTTTAGTGTTGTTCCCCCTGATATGCAAAATTGTACCAAATAATGAGGGTGCAGTTAGCACAGTTGGTGCTTCAGAAGGGATAACAACATGAGGACATACAGGCCAATGAGCACCATGAAGATACGTAAGAATATTCTCCTATTGTATCTAGTAAATTTGACCATTCTTCTACATGACTTTTCTGGTCTGTCCTCTACTGGAAGTGGAGACAACTGTGTATCATTTAAAATGGACAGGCTGAAAGATGGATTTGGAGACATCTATAAAAGTCCACAAAAGGTGCGAAAAAATAGACTCCTGCTGCCATTACACCTGTACAATCCTCTGTGGTCACAGGAACATGTGGATCTATGCATTAGCAAAAAAGACTATCAAATCGTAGGCCAGATCCTAAAACATCTACTGAAAGGCCAGTGCACCTTACTGTGTTCAGACCTGAAATGGATGCTCCAGGGATAGGAAAAAACATGAACTTTTGCAGAAGTCTGGTAAAGAACAGGAAGAGCTCCATGTTGGCAAGGTTTTCACCTGCACCTGCTCTGCAACCTAGATTGGAAAGTAGGAGAGACACGAGTTTTAAAATTCTTTGCCTCCTGAAATTTGGAAACAAATAAAACCTGAGGCTAAATTTCCTCTCTATCTGACACCATTATGAATCCAGAAACTAAAGTAAACAGATATAAATGAAAAGTTCACTACTCCTTTGTAAAAATTTTTCCTAAAATTGAAAGGAAAATATGAAGAATTCAAGAGGAGGGCAAATTTTCTCCTGGAAATAAAAATGATGGAACCACTCATGCAATTTTTGGCTTCTCATTATTTTCACTTTTGAGTCTTTAATCCTTAGTCTCTATCTAGCGGTCTACGTTTGAACACTCATAGATATTTGAAGTATCTGAAACATGCACACAGGGCTTATATGGCACAGGACCTGTCCCCCCAGCCTGGCAGCTGAAGGCCAAGTGAAAGATCTGAGGGTATCTAAAATGGTGCTAGAGGCTTGGAGTTAAAGCAATTGGATTGTGCTCTGTATGTTAACTTCAAAGCAGATTGAATCTCCTCATAATTACTTAATTATTTACAGCCTAAGGATCAGAATCTTGTTTGGGTAAGGAGACAAAGGCATATGGAGAAATGTTGATATGAAACCCCCCAAAACAAGGGAATGAGATCAAACAAAAGGGAATGTTCAGAGGAGTGTTCCTTCAAGGAGAAGGAATGAGTGTCTGGCTTCAACACCTACTCCCAGGAGAAATGGCAGAACAGGGAATATTGTCCTTCTAGTGCCAAGTAAAGTAGCCAAACTAAGAAAAGCTGAGCTTTAAAGCATACCAAGAGAGTCAGCACTGATTACTGCCCAGGCAGAAGCAGGGACTGAACACTCCGGAAGAGGGGAAGGATTAGGGAGAAGAGCCAAGGGGAGAAGCCGCAATGAGGTATTGGGGAACATCAGTATATCCAACCCGCAGGCTTCAAACCCATCTGTCTGCCAAGACCAAACAACCCTTCTGTTCTGAAGACCTGAAGCTCTGAACACCCCATGTTCACCACAGAGGCTTTGCAGTGCTTATCTTTAAGCAGGATCGTACAAGCTAGGGACAGCTTCATGGTCCATATGTCTCTTTGGAGAAACCTGGACTTGGGAGCATTTCTGGGGGATATGCATTCAACACACACACATTACCAAGTGAAAATTGAAATAAGAATGTGAAAGCTGAGGGTCTGAATTATTTAGCCCAGATTAGGTGATCTGATAGGTTAATCTATAAGTCATCAATTAGTCCACACTTCAGGTCCACATCTGCCCTCCCCAAATAAATCAAAAATAAAGGAACACCACTTTGTTCTAGAAGTACTGGAAACCTTCATTAAGATGTAATGTTGTGGATTATATTGGCCAAAGAATTAAGAAGGCAGGTATCATGAAAAAGTAATTTAAACATTTTTGAAACAAATTGATGCTGATTAGAGCTCTAGGAACGTGCTACAGCACACATTTTATAGGGTTTGGGGATAACGTTAAATGAAATAGCAGGGCTGAGGTCCAGGTCGGAAGTAGAAACTCCAGGGGGAGGGTGGAAGGTGAACCTCTGCAGGAGACTGGTGAAGAAGAGGAAGAGCTC
>JADKXX010002739.1:0-108710 GCA_017310255.1 Butorides virescens
GGCAAGTTCAATGGCAGGATATTAGCAAACCTTTGAATTTCATGGACAACAGCATCTGTATATGGCATTTGAGTTCGATGCTCAATTCGTGGGGGATTTGACCCTATCACTCGCTCTATCTCTTCTTGGACTTTTTCTGTGAAAGAAACAGGGATCATACATCGATAGATCACTCGAATGTCTCTTTCTTCTGCTAGGAATAGAGGGATGTGGAGAATTCACTTTTTGTTCAGCCCTGCTCAGTGTGAAGTCACATTTGAGGTGACCTGATGAGAAGGAAGCTGTTTATTGACTAGTTTCCACTTACTCTGAATTTCAGGATATTTCATCATGAGCAGAAGGCCCCAGCGCAAAGTGGTGGACGTGGTCTCCATGCCAGCTACAAACAGATTCCTCACAACCTCAGTTAAGTTTTCATTACTGAAATATCCATTGGTCTTTCCTTTCTCCTGGAGGTGTGATACAATAATAATATCAGCTGATTAAAGATTCAAGGTGGCACTTTTTCGTTGGAGAACGAGGAAAAACTTTCATATGCAACCCTCAGGGAAGAGTTAATTGTAAAGGATAAGAAAGTTTTGAGGGGATGCCTTGAGAAACCGGTTCTAAGCTGAGTCTTGAGATAGAGTGTTCGGACTGCCAGTGCTGCCCACAAGAACACACCCTCAAGTCAACAAGGGTCTTCAGCTTGGATAATGTCAACGATGACAAGAATATTTTGGAAAAGAACAACCAGTCACTGGGGCCACCCATGTGATTCAATCATTTACTTCAGAGTTTTTTGGCCCACGGGAGCAGAGCATCGTGCAGGACAAAAATACATTTGTTGTCAGAGCTGGCTTTTGACATCAACTCAAGAGGTACTGGGGACTTAGCCCATGATGATATTGCTTTTGCCTGCCAATAGCATCAAAAGAGAGCCTAGAAGGGTGGTTCATGTCCCCCTGAAATCCAGCAGCCAGCCCATGCTTTTGCTAGAGTAGACTTGGGCTTAAACCTCATGAGGCCATACCACGTAGAGGCGAGGGCTGGGTACAAACACTGCCACATTTTTACAAGAACCATAAAACTAGAGTTTTGTTGAAGCAAGTAAAGGAAATCTTGTGTGACCTGGCAACTTAAACCAAGAAATATGTATCGAAGAGTCCTGGGCCTAGAGCTTTCCCTGGATATGTCTTTATGAAGGGGGATGTGAATTTAAAAAGAGTCAGAAATGCTGGGGTACAGAAAAGGATTTTAAACTACAGGTAAAGAGAGCTTCTTGTACTTAGTTTGCTGAATAGTGGTTTGTATTTTCCTTATAAATTACTGGGAACACATAAAAGATTGTAGTCCATGATCAATTTATCTCCTAGCTGGAATGACTGCATAGTCTTTTAGCCTGACAACAGTTTCTGGTAGGACTTTTGCACATGCTAGATCTCAGCTGAAGAACATTTGTTTATCTACCAAGCCTTGAAAGGAAAGTGAGGAGACTTGAAGAAACTGCTAGGATTCAATTACCTCTTGCTGTCTCACGAGGAAAGTGTCAATGAAGCTTCTTTGGTCATTTCTGTCCAGGGTTTTGAGATGTTCTATGAAAGTCACCTTGATAAAAGCCTCAATTTCTTTTACATTTTTAATAAAGATTTTGTGGTCCTTCAGGAGGAATCCAAGGACTGGGAACATGTTGTACATCTGCAAGATGCAGAGATGGTGAGGAAGAAAAAACAGCTGCTAAGCAGACATACTACAGCTCAACAGTGTCTATTAAGAAAAGCCCTTACAGAAAATGGTGTATAGCCTTATACTCAAGATTGAAATATGTTCCTTTGTCCTCCTTTTTCCCTGGCCAACTGTGTAAAATGGTTAAAATATATTCCCTCTTACACTGAGTATTAATCACACTAGTTGGTGATGGCCTAGAAATCCCATGTTTGTGTGTATGCCCTTGACACAACTTCCTACCTCTCCACTCCTAGAGAATTCATCCCTCTGTCTGCACACTGGTTGGAATTAGGAATCTCAAGTTTAAGAGGCAGTTACTGGCATTCTCACACTAATACACTGATTTTGACCTTGTTGTTTGTAATGTTGTTTGTGATGACCAAGTTCTATTGCTAGGGGACACAATCCTTTTATCGTATTATGTGTTCAATTTTTCATGAAAGGAGAGACTTATAATTTCCCAGGCTATGCTGCTAAGAGAAATCCATAAATAGCACCAGAGGTCCACTTTCTGCCATTTCAGGGAGCATCTGTCATGTACAGATAAATGTGTTGCAATGACCAGTGTTGGAGAGGTGTACCTCTGTATACCTCTGTATAATCATGCTTTTGGAGAGCAACATTCAAACTATGGATTACCGAAACTGATGGAGTTCCAAAAACCCTGGCATTTTCATTCACCAATGACAGGAGCCTTTTGAATGTAGGGTCTTCATAGTCATATCGCTTTCCAAGCAATATGGATACGATGACATTAGCAGTAGCAGCATTCATCATCAGAGTCATCTCAAGGGGCTTTCCTAGCATGGGTAAAGGAGGTGCAAAGAACAAAGTCATTGTAATTAATTAAAGTAGCATGCAGAGGCTCAGCGAAGACTGGGACATGATAAACACAGAGCTGGCAGGAGTAAAGGCTCGTCCAGCTCAGGGTTCGCACGTCCCTAATGGTATTTCGACAGACCAGAGACTGAATGCAAGTCTTTTGTGCTCCTCTCCATTTTCTCCAAGACTATTGCACCCCTGGGTCTTTGTGGCCCTTTCCCAGGCTGCTCTGTTTGGGCATGCATGATCTTAAAGTTTCCTGGTATAAGGGTAACTCAGCATTGCCACTTCCCCTGTCTGTGCTGTCCTGGGCTGTCCCTTATCACCACTGTCCTTTGAGAGTTGGACTGTGTCCCTTTAGGTCCAATTTCCTAACTCAGTAGGTCTTGGTGACTTAATCTTTCCTGCTGCGGCTCTCACTTCTACAGCTTCCAGATCCCTCTGGTGCATCCCCTTTGCAGCTGGATACAGGTCTTACTTTCAGAGGTTCAAGTACATGAAGCCTGAACTAGAATGATGATGTGCAAATCTGTTTTGATCTCAAGTCTGCTTGGTCAGAAGAGCTACCTACTGAAGTCCTGCTGTTGGTAACTGAGCCTAGTAAGAAATAATCTTGGATGATGCTGGCGAAATGTGTAAATGGATGTTCTGCCTCCTACCCAACATGTACCTTTAGGGACAATCAATTTTTTAGTGTAGGTAAGCAAGTCCTTGCAATAGCCTTCTGCTCTCCCAATGCCACTAAATCAGTCAAAGGCACTGCACATGCAGGAACAAATTACTCTTCTCAGCTGTGCTGTTTGATGTCTGACTCCATGTTTGACTACCAATGTCTCAATGAATGCTTTTCAATTGCATGTCAGGCAATTGCCAGGTGGAGAGACAGAGACAGACAGCTCATATAAACTCCTCAGAGCATGGATGCTGGAGAAGGTAGATCTCTGAAAGAGTTCAGAGTCTCTTCTTCCTTGACCCTTGGTATTTTTGTGGAAGGCTTGAGGAAAACAGTGTGTTATGAAGGTAAAATTCCCCCCACCTTTCTGTGCCTCAATGGTGTCTGCCAGGCATTTGTACTCCTCTACAACACGATCCTCTATGGCCTTCTTGCCCATTCCAAAGTCTCGTAAGGTTGTAAGCGTAAATCTTCGCATCACTTTCCAGTTTTCTCCATCAGAAAATATAACACCTTTAATGGAAAATGAAAACACAGAAATAGAAATTTCATGATGAGAGCAAAGATTCTTTATCTACCCTGAATTCTAGTAAAGGTGGGTTCTGGCAGGAAACCTGTCAAGCTCTCAAGACATGTTTTGTCCCCACAAATAATGAAATCAGACAAGAAAGATACGTCAGGAGAAAGATCTGAGGGAAGCAGACACCATTCTGAGTTCATGAGGTGTCTGATGTGGCCTAAGATGTGAGGGTTTTTGCTCAGCTTTGTTTAGAACAGAGACTTGGATTTGTGCCTCTGGGACATCACCTGGGATGATGAATATGCTCATTAACCTTAGAAGTCTTCCTTAGGTGAGATGCGTCTTCTCTCAAGAGCACCTGTGTTCTTATGTAGACTGTAGAGAGTAAATGAAACCTCAAATATGGGCATCTGTTTGGAAAATCTCCCCACTTGGTGGGAGTAACCCCAGCCCCTTACACCCTAGAAAAGCTGCAGAGAATTCTCAGTGGCATATGAAGAGAAGTTTTGGTCAAGCTGATGCTGCTATTTACTCTCCTTGAACCTGTCATGCTCTCTTATTCTTGCTTAGAGCCTTGTTGAAGAAATTATAGAATCATAGAATTGTTTAGGGTGGAAAAGACCTTTAAGATCATCAAGTCCAACCATTAACCCAACACTGCCATCCCACCACTAAACCATGTCCCTAAGCACCTCGTCTACCTGTCTTTTAAATCCCTCCAGGGATGGGGACTCCACCACTTCCCTGGGCAGCCCATTCCAGTGCCTGACAACCCTTTCAGTGAAGAAATTTTTCCTAATGTCTAACATCTATCTAAATTTGTCTAAATTGTCCTTAGTGAAGAAAGAAAAAATTTGCAGATACGTTGGCATTTAACAGTACATTGGTTACCCAGAGTTGGTCACAGGATCCAAATGTGCTCACCCTTGCTTTCCTGTCAGAAGATGACAATCTCTCATGTCCCTACCTCCATGTATCCCATCAATATTTACGGGAATTGAAAGATGAGGTTCACAGTCTAACACTTGTGGAGGGTGAAATCTGCACCAGAAGAACTCAAAGCAAGAATGAGCTCCTTCTGGGGAAGCAAACTAAAGGCTTGGGTTATTGTTTATATTATCTGTGAGAGACTTCTTCTCAAATGTAAAATTAATTGGAAAATTTAAAATAAGCATTCAATAATACCAGTCTCACTAGGAGTATTTGGAGATAGTGCTGCTGATGTAGTAGACACTTCCTTGCCAGCTTGTATTTGGTTTATGTGGCAAGGTTTTGGTAGCTGGGTGGCTGCAAGGGTGGCCTTTGTGACAAGAGACCAGGAGATGTCCCCATGTCAGCTCCTCAACATGTCTCCTCTAAGGGAAGACTCAGCTGCAGATTCAGACCTCTAAATTACATGTTTATGTGTAAACTAAAGGTATCAGCTCTCCTTATCCCCAATGAATATCACCACACATTGTTCAGTTTCCCCCTCATTTCCATTGCCTCACATGCTTAGCAAAACAAAGTGAGACAGTGTGAATTCTCCTCTCCATGGAGAAAGTCTCGTTCTTCTGCAGAAGGTAGATGCATGGGGGAACAGAACAGCACGCTCACCTTTTCCTTTTCCTGTTTTTTCAACGACTGGTATTTTAGGTCTCCCTGAAAATGCATCTGCCTGGTTCACCAGAGCTTCCTTCACTGTGTCATATCCTGATAGCACCACCGTTTTCCGTAGTCCCATCTGAATGCTGAAGACTGAGCCATAGGTTTTGGATAGCTAGTGGGACGAAAGGAGACAATGAAATAAGATGATTTTCAGCAAGCTCAAAATACTTGTTTTTCAGTAGGTTTAATGTTCTCTTTCCTGCATGGCATTGGCTTTTCATTCACTGTCCAAAATGTGGGGAATTTGTCATACAAATGTTGGAGGTCTTATGAAGAAAAAGAATTACAATGGGGTCTGTAATCCTCTGTTAGGTATTTGAGTAACAGACTTTTAGGGGGGCTAAAGGAAAGGCAGAAGAGCAGACAGGCTTGGCCCTGTGTTCCTCTGAAGAGACAAAGGGAAAGTGAATTTCTCAGTAATAGTGGCAAAACCTGTTGTCCTGGTTTTGGCTGGGATAGTTAATTTTCTTCCTAGTAGCTGGCACAGTGCTGTGTTTTGGATTCAGTACTAGAAGAATGTTGATAACATACTGATGGTTCAGTTGTTGCTAAGCAGTGCTGTTGTGGTTTAACCTGGCTGACAACTCAGCACCATGCAGCCGCTCGCTCACTCCCCCCCTCCCTCAGTAGGATGGGGGAGAGAATCGGGAAGGAGAAAAAGGTTAGAGCTGAGGGCTGAGATAAAGACAGTTTAATAAGAGGAAATAATAATAGTAATAATTAGAATGATAACAGAATATACAAAACGAATGATGCACAATGCACTTGCTCACCACCCGCCAACTGATGCCCAGCCCGTCCTGAGCCGCAATCACTCCCCGAGCAGCAATCACTCTCCCCGCGACCGACCGACCGACTAAACCCCCCTGAGCATGATGTTCTATGGGCTGGAATAGCTCTTTGGTCAGTTTGGGTCAGCTGTCCAAGCTGTGCTGTACTCCCAGCTTGTTATGCACCTGGCCGAGCAGGAGAAGCTCAAAAAGTCCTTGAGTAGTCTGAGCACTACTTGGCAACAACTAAAAACATCCGTGTGTTATCAACGTTCTTGTAGTACTAAATCCAAAGCACAGCACTAGGCTAGCTTCTATGAAGAAAATTAACTCTATCCCAGCCAAAACCAGGACAAGTGCCTAGACTGGTCAAGGACTTTTCAGCTTCTCATGCTCTGCCAGGGACACAAGGAGCTGGGAGGGGGCACAGCCAGGACAGCTGACCCCAGCTGGCCAAAGGGGTATTCCACACCATATGATGTCATGCTCAGTAGATAAACTGGGGGGGAGTTGGCCAAGGGGCAGCGATTGCTGCTCGGGGACAGGCTGGGCATTGGTCAGTGGGCGGTGAGCATTGTGCATCACCTGTTTTCTACATTTTTTTATCATGACCAATTATTATTTTCTCTTCCTCTGTTGTTTCATTAAACTATCTTTATCTCTCTAAAACCCATGGGGTTTAATTCCACCCCCACCCCACCCCCCACCTATGATTCTGTCCCCCATCCCACTGTGGAGGGGAGCAAGCAGCTCAAAAAATTTGTACCTCTTTTGGGGGCTCAGTGACTGCCTTAGAGAGCTCTAAGAAAAGGAACAACAGAAATTACCTCTAGCATTGTCAGGTAAGGTCTCTTCAGATCCATAATGTGCAGATTTCCAATGATGGGTAAAGGTCTGGGTCCCGGGGGGAAGTTTTCTCTTGTGTGGGTCTTCCAGCCATGTTGTCTTTTCAGAATCAGCAGGACAATGAGTATAAACAATAACCCTACAGGAACAAGAGTGACCCAATCCATTGTCTTTCAGCAAAGGCTTAGCTGAGAAGATGAAAATTCAAGCAAGGAGTGCAATCTCCTGTTCAGAAGTTAAGAGTTTCAAGCGTTAACGGCACTTCTACGCAAACAGAGGTTTGAGCTTCACCTCTAGGAAATGGTAGAAATGCTGTCTGGGGTTTTACTCTTGGAGAATCCCTACTAGGTGCTCTCACTACCGTGTGCATTCACTTTAACCTATGCTGGTTACTGTTTGATGGGTGATGTCTAAACTAGTCCTGTGCGTTGGCAGAGATGTCTGTGGGCATAGGTCGAATTAGAAACAACAACAAACACTGCCTTGAACTTTGAGACTGGTAGGAGGTGGGAGAAGAAGGAAGAGGTTCCACTGGTTGCTCAGGCTTTCCCTTATCTCTTTATGGAAGATGCTGGAGATGCCAGGTCTTGACAACAGCAGAAGCTCAGCTTACTAGGGATCTGAGACAGTTGTCAAGATTCCTCTTGAGTAACCTGAATGTGGATTTACAGCCTTGATGAGCTGTGGATACTGTAGTGGAAAGCTGCATTGATAAGAAGTACTCAAGAGAGGCAGAAATCAGTGCCGATCTCCTCTGAGCTTGCTGAATAATTTGTCATGGCACATACGGCTTTGTTCTAGCAGGAATTCAAGCAGGGGGAAATGTAGGGTCAGACTAATCTGGCCAAATGGTGAGGTCTGTATTGATCTGATAGCCTCAGCTTCCTTTAAAGTGAACAGAGGGCAAGGGGCAACTTCTCTTTCAAAACCAGAAGCTGAAACTGGTCAGATAACCCAAGCCTTAAATGTTCCTGATTTTCACATAATGGTTGAGGCTGGAAGGGAACTTTGGAGGTCATCTGGCCCAACACTGCTGCTCAAGCCAGTTGTACACTAGGGCCTGTATCTTCAGCTGTGGCAATTGCCTTTGGCATCCAGCTGTAACCATTTAAGGAAGAGAGGTGGAGAAAAGAGTCTGTATGATTATCTCTGAATGGGGGGCCAGAGCTGAGGGGAAGATTGAGAAAAGATGACGTCTATTGGCTGAGGAAAGAGGGCTGAGGTGCAGTCTGACTCTTGTGTCTTAGAGTCTAAGAGAGTGAGCAGCAGAGAAGGAACGGTTAAAAGAAGCAAACATGGAGAAGAAATCATCCAGGGCTTTCACTGAGACTGACCAGAGGATGTCCAGAGGAGGGCTACAAAGATGATGGGGGGACTGGAGCATCTCTCCTATGAGGAAAGGCTGAGGGAGCTGGGCTTGTTTAGCCTGAAGAAGAGAAGACTGAGAGGGGATCTCATAAAAACTTACAAATATCTTAAAGATGGATGTCATGAGGATGGGGCCAGACTCTTCTCAGTGGTGCCCAGTGACAGGACAAGGGGCAAGGGGCACAAACTGAAACAAGAGATTCCAGTTGAACGTGAGGAAGAACTTTACCTTGAGGGTGACAGCGCCCTGGCACAGGCTGCCCAGGGGGGCTGTGGAGTCTCCTTCTTTGGAGATATTCAACCCCCGCCTGGACAATGTCCTGTGCAACCTGCTCTGGGTGAACCTGCTTTAGCAGGGGGGTTGGACTGGGTGATGTCTGGAGGTCCCTTCCAACCCCTGCCATTCTGTGATTCTGTGATGAGTCACAGCCTCCAGAACAGTGTTTGGAAGAGCTTTCTAGAAGTGTAGGAAACTAAATTATACATGACCTTGAGGGAAGAACATGAGGTGAGGTGCCCAGGCTCTGCCCATTGTCCTTGACTCTTTAAAGCATCAGGATCCCTGCACCAAAACATGACCAAAGGCATAGGAGAAGAGTCAGCCCCCCAGGGGATGGGGGTGTGGAGACCTAGAGGAAAAGAGCATGGGCACCTGGCTGGAAGCCTGGAAGAGATGCTAGAGCAAGCCTGCTCTTGTACTGGCTTGCCCTGAGTCTGCTGCTGCCCTCGGGGTCTCTGGAGGAAAGATCAGGACATTTCACCTGCCTGGAAGGTGTCCTGGAAAAGGTCCAGGACCTATGTCCAGCCGTGTGCCAGTTGGCCTGGTTTTACTCCACCTCACCAAAGGAGGTAAAAAGGCACTGAGAATGTAATTTTTTCCACATAAATACCGGGATTTAACTATTAACAAAGAATGAGTCAGATACTGACTTTTGTGATAGGAAAGGAGCAGCAGTTCTGAGTTGTTTCCCAAGAGATGGGCCCAGGGTTAGGCCAGAGTTTCAGAAAAAGCACAGCTTTTACCTGCCTGCACAAGACTCTCCGGGTTATTGGAAGGACGCTGTGGGAACTAGGGGTGTCTCTTGAATTGCAGTGGGAGAAGGAGATGACCCCTCTCACCCCATTGCCCTTGCCTGCTCATTCCTGCTGGTTTCCTTCAGCAGGTCTCTGGTTCCTGCAGCGCTGGCAGGCAGTGAGTGAGTCGAGCAGGGTGAGATTGTCACAGACATGAGTGACAGGCTGTGAGCGTTTCTTCCCTGCTTGGGAATATTTCCTTTGGCCTTATTTTGAAGTGGAGATTCAAGATCCTGCTTTGGGCCAATATTTGTGGCTCCTCCAAGGAGGAAATGTCTGTAGACACACATCTTGAACCAGATGAGTTGTTTCTAAAGTGTTTGTTAAGTTTATGACAGTCAAATACTTTGCTGGTCTATGGTATTTTACATGAAGTAAGAGAAAAACTTGGCCAGGTTCTTTCAGGTACAGTAGAAAATTCTTGCTTAGTCACCTCAGTGAGCAAGGCTTGGTAGAGCAAGAGTCATTATTTTCACTGTCCAATTCTCCTCACCTAACATGAACTCAAGAAAAAAACACCCCAAACGGATGCAGACATAGGGGTCATTGGTCAAACTTGCTGGAAAATTGGGGGATCTAGTCACATCAGCTATGTCACTCATAATAAAGGAAGCATCTTTGCGTCTTTGAAGACAATGTTGGAGACAGTTTGATTCTAAAGTGGGAAAGTTGAGTTTGTTTTTTATTTAAGAGTTCAGTGGATCTTGTTAATATGCATACCGTTCTAAAGTAAATTAGTTTTTAGTTGCAAATATGGGATTTCATCTGGTACTCTTCAAGATGTTTGCACAGTAGTTCTGAATCAGGACATCTATAATTTTCTTGCAGTAGGTTGCAGAAGTGTTTGTGTGTGTTGCTCTATGTGTATCTGTATTTGGTGGAATGTAAAGAACCAAGGTCTGCCTTGGAGGTCAGGGAGGAGAAAGTGGTGTTGTGTGGGTATGTGGTCTCTGCAGTACTGGAGACTGATCCCTGGCCTGTTTGCTTGATGAGGACATGCAGGGACACATATGTGGCAGTGGACTGTTAATAATTATTTTGTACTGAATGTATGCATTTTTTGTTTCTGAGCCAGAAATACATCTGAGAAAAGCTCTAGGAAGGTGGTACGGTGTAGACTTTATAAGGCTTTGGGTGGATGGAAAACCCAATGGAGGGTAAGAGGTCCAGGTCTGAGATGGAAACTCCTAGGGAAGGGTGAAAGGCAAACTTCTGCAGGAGGCTTGTGAGGAAGAGGAAGAACTCTCTTTTGGCAAGAGCCTCACCATACATACTTTGTTAACAGGTTGATCCCAGTGAGAAAGAAGACCGTATGTGCTCAAGAAATATCAAACAAATACAACTGATCATCTGATCATTTAATTCAAGCATTTAATCAGCAACAGATCTGAATGCAAATGTTAAAAGAAATTTTGTTGGAAAATGTTCAGTAAATGGATTTAAAATAAATTTGCCTTTCAGTAATGAAATACAAAGATATTGCTCTGAAAGAGGTAGTACTGAATATCTGTAAGACAGTTTTATGTTCATCCAGTGGTGTTTTGGAAAAGGGCTCAGTGTCAATAACTTTGACCTTTGGTTAATTTAAATAATAAATAATTGCTAATCAGAGGAAATAATTATAAGATAAAACTTTTTATTTCTTTAAGACCAACTCCTTTGTTTCATTTCATTAAAATTTAATCTATCTACTTTTAATGTCTTTCAAAAAAAAAAAGAAAAAAGATATACACTGCATTAGAAACATTAAATTTGAAGTTTTCACTTAGAAAACCACCGATCCCAGTGGCTTCTGTCAGTTTGACCCTTACAGAGAAAGAGATCTGTTTTCTGATTAGGACTGCATACAGAAAATATCTTTTAAAGGTTGGCTGACCTAACCTCCAAAATGCTACTAATTTGAAAAAATATGAACAGTCTCCTACAGTTTCTTCCAAGAATGACAGAAATCTAAGAAAGACCTTTCAGCATCCTGATGGTGGAATCTATTTTCCAGTTGAAAGTTACACACAGTTTCTGCCATTTAACTCAACTTTTTCAGATATTTTTATGCACAGCTTAATAAATGTTGATATTGAATTAGTTTTTACTAACCTTAAAAAAACCCCCAACTTATTTAAGCTTTTTTCCCTAAAAACAAGTCAAGGTGAGAACAAAGATAAGACAAGAAAGAGCATTGGTGGTTATTGGAGAGGATAAAACATTGACAGTCTTTTAAGAGAAAGAAAAGAAATGCTAATCATCGTGAACTCAGCTTTAGAGTAGTTGTACTTTAACTTTGGTTTACTTTTCAGTTCAATCCTCAAAGCTCATCCTCTGCTCTGTGTCTCATTTAACTCCTTGCTTTCCTTTCCTGCCAGTGTATGGCTCCCTCATTGATGAGCAAAAGGGTTCTTAGCAAAACATTTTAAGCTTCTGTAAGGCTGGACACCTCTCCATGGTGTCCAGTAACATTACACAGAAGTTGCAACTGTGTAGAGAAGAAGCTCTACTGACTATAGGTATTCAAAGCTTTGATTAATTTGGAAATAACCAACCAAAGAAAATACCCTAAGACAGAGAACCAATGCCACTGGCATCTGAAGTATGGAGGTGAGCGATTAGGGTAAAGAATCTTAGGGGAAACAAATCATACGCTTCAATGGCACAGTCACATTGAAAAGAAAGTAATGTTTAAAGCTCCGATTAAACAAAGGTTATCTAGAAAGCCAACAACTTCTGTATTTTACTTCCTGATGACGCCACCACAGACATCTTTGTGCACCATGTCTTGCATGGAGAGTGTCTATTCGGGGTGAAAAGCAGTCTGAAACATGCAGGAAAATGTCTGAATCAGGCTGGGAAAATTCTGTGTCCAAACTTTTCATATAGGGTAGTCAAACTGAACGGGCTAGGATTCAACTGTCTTGAGTTGAGGCTCTTGTCTAAGGGTTCTGACCATAAGGAATGAATGAATTTTGGGTTGTGCATGATCATCAGCTCTTCACCATAGGAGGGTGGAGACCATAGGAGGAAATCAAACAATCAAACAATCAAAACAAGAGATTTGATTTATTGTCTTGCTCGAGGCTGCAGTGATCTATCTCACGAGTGCCTGACAGATACCCTGGACAGCCCTCATTACAGGTTTTTTTGCATTCCTCATTGTCCCTTTTCCTATTTCTTTGCCTCCTCCATCTTTGCTCAATATTAATTAAATTTTGATTGGTCTCAAATATGCTACCCCTGTTTACAGGGGCACTGCTGGCCTTTCAAGGTTATGCTCCCCAGAAGGTCCTCAATTCTCCCCTACAATTAACTGTGCTATTAGGCCATTTCTCATATAACTCACTTTTCATTTTTCATGGTGTTATCCGTAATTCTTATCAGAGTGTTATAAAGTTTCATGTCACATCCAGCAATTTTCTCATCTAACAACTTGTAGTTTCTCAAATCCTGTTCATTCAGCTTAACTTAGAATCATAGAATATTTTGGGTTGCAAGGGACCCCTAGAGGTCATCTAGTCCAACCCCCTCAACTTCACATGAAGGTTGAGTCATCTGGCTGCTCTACGTTGTTCAAAGAGTGACTTCTAGTCCTATTTCTTGTTTGATGCTTTTACAACACATGCTTTTTACATTTTTAATTGTCTTAATGCTTTTTCTCTATCATCTGATAGTTTTTAAGTATTGTCAACATCAGAATGGACCTATTGAAGGGTTATTCACAGATGTATTTCTTATCCCTCTTCCAGTTGTTAAAGTCATATATGATCCTCAGATGGTTTCAGCTATCTATAGATATAGTTTCCCAGGCTAAGCTAGAGTTAGAATCATAGAATCATAGAATGTTTTGGGTTGGAGGGCACCCCTAGAGGTCATCTAGTCCAATACCCCTGCAATGAGCAGGGACATCTTCAGCTGGATCAGGTTGCTTGGAGCCCTGTCCAACCTGACCTGGAATGTTTCCAGGGATGGGGCACCTGCACCCTGGGCAACCTGCGCCAGTGTTTCACCACCCTCCCCATAAAAAAAATTCTTCCTTGTATCTAATCTAAATCTACGTTCTTTTAGTTTTAAACCGTTACCCCTTGTCCTGTTGCTACAGGCCTTACTTGTAGGGCCCTTCTTTGTCAAAAAGGAAACAAAGAATTTCCTGAAAATGATAGCTAGTTTAGATGGAATAAATCTCTATGTAAAGGGATCCATCTCTGTACTGTGGTTTTGAGAGAACCCGAAAGACTGATTTCTCTGGAACAGTAATCTTCTGAAAAAAAGGCAGAGGACAATAATGAGTGCTTAGTGGCTGGGGGTCTGGGTTACTATGGAAAGATTATAAGAACTGGAGAACAAAACTGCATAGTTTATTTTCCCCCTTTTGTTTTAAAGAACTAAAGATAACTATTGTGGGCATCGTTCTGAAATATTTACTCAGAGTGAGTGGTACTTTTTCAGTCAGGTATTCTTCTGTGGTCAACACTTGCAGTCAGTGAAATTATCTCACAGCTTAGGTGAATGAAAGACCCTCTGAATCCTCAGGTAGGATCTTGAGGGGTGAGCTTCATGTATTGAGGATAAGATTTTTGCAGTCTGTCTACATACGGAATCTCTTTCAAGTGCTTCAGTAATTTGTGTGTGTAAATTACGCACAAAATACTTCCAAAATCTTCGCATAGGCAATATTTACATGGTTAAATGTGTTCTCAGTTTTTACAAAAATGATTGTGTGAAAGCTTTGGAAGGATAAAAGATGTCTTCTAGCCAAGAAGGTAGAAAAGAGTCAGTTGTTGCACATCTGCAAAAGAGCATATCTGAACTAATATGGAAAATCTGAACTGTGTGTTACAACAAACGCATTTTCATTCATAGATAGAAATCTGCCATATGTAGCTGATATAACATATGGGACAGACCTGCCTGGTATCTTTCTAAAGTTTTTCAAGGAAAAATACATCAGTAGAACCAAAAATATTTGTGCTATTTTGTGTGAGAGGAGTTTCCCCCTTAAATCTGACAAGTAAGGGTTGAAATAAGATGCTAATATAAAAATGTCTTGAAAGTTCATCCACTGAACCTTGTCCTTCTGAGACATCGTTGGTGGCTTTCTTTGTCTGAATAATGCCTAGAGGAGGCACTGTGATCTTTCTGTTAGCTTTTCATCTCCCATCCATTGCCTCTCAATGGATCACCCCATGTAGGTAGGCACAGATGTGTGACTCTGCTCCCAGCTGCTCTCATCTCATAGAGTTCCTTCAGACCCCTCAATTAATCTCTCTTAATTGAACAGTCATTATCATCACACCATGGGTGGAGTTAATTTACCTTTGTTTAACTTCAGGTTTTTTTCTTTCTGCTTTCTCTTGTTTTAGGAGGCAGTGACTTCAAAGGTAGCTCACTACACAGAAGTTCTCCACTGAGTCTTCTGTAGGTTGAACATAGTTGCTTTCCGATCAGTCCCTAACAACTCATGCATTTTCTTGGAGCTAGCATTGGTTCAGTTTATATCTATTGACATTAACAGTGCCACTATCCACTTGTTACTGTTGGATATGATAAGACGTAATTACCTGGTTTTTATAACTCCTACTCAATTCCCTTATTGTGTCTTTGAAACAGTCTAAATAAATCTATGCCAATAATGAAATTTTCCACCATTTCATTTTCTTCTTTCTTTTCAATAGACATATTAACAAAGAACCTTGATACCCATACTCATCAGTCACTTGTCTCATCAATCACTATATTCTGTGCTTTGCTATGAAAATGATTTCAACATTTTGTTTCCTGTCATAACCAATCTTCAAAATACAGTACATTTTCTCCCCCATCCAAAAATAGGACAACACATTTTTAAGAAAGTTAATCTGAGATTCCTTGGTGAAAAGCTTGTTAGAATCCAAACAAACAATATAAATCTATTTATTCTTGATTAACTCTACGCAATTGAAGGATGTGACTGTAACTCAGAAATCTTGCAGTGAAAAGATGGTATCCTGTAATAGGCTTGAAACACAAAGGTTGTTCCAACGACTATATTGACTTAGTGACAACAAAAGGTAAAACACAGATAATTTTGTAGCAGTTTGTGGTGGGTTTTTCTGATGAACAAATATATTGGAAAGATCTAATTATTTCCCCTGAGCTTGGCATAATGACTATGAATTCTAAACCCAAGCTTGTTTTATATTACAAAAATATAGCTATCTACAGCCCCTTCTTGAAAACCTAGTGTGCTAAGGACAATACTTGGATGTTGTTTTTCAATATTAGAAGCTGAAAAGAGCATAATTAGGACAAATACTACAGAAGAATTATTTTTCTACATGGTGGCTTCAAATCTGCTGTGCTCATCATAGTTGTTGGATTGAATTTCATGTGGTTTCTCCTCTTCTGGAACCTGCCATGAAAATCAGAGAAGAGTTCAGTTGATGAGATATAGACTTCCTTTTGCAGTAAAAGGAGACTAAAGTGCAGTGAGAACCCCATTCTGTTTGTATATGTTATATGTCTATTTACTAACATTGACTGAGCCCAACATGAACCACCAGTTCTGAATTCTGAGGGATGAATTCAGGGTTTTCTTAATAGAAAAATTCCTTAACACTGGTGTTAGCTATGAGAGTGCAAAATTAATATCTGGAATTTTCAAAGAGCTCTAAAGACACAAAGTGACCATCTCTAATGAAATGTAAACAATGTTGTGTGCCAAATATCAATGTCCCTTCCCATTACCTGATAAATCTCACTTAGAGTATAGTATTTCTCAGCAGTTCTACTCCTACTACAGACCTTCAGTTGAGCAGGGCTGTATTATTATCACTGCTCAACACAGGCTGTGAATTCTTCAGCCACACTTTAAAACTTTCCTTTTACTGTCATTTTTTATCATTTATATCTGACAGCCTATTTCAGGTCTTGCTGAAAACCAGTGCTTTAACTTTCTCGATGTTAAACAGCAAATGACTTGCAGAGCTCTCATTAAAAGTTGTTTTTTTCTGATTGTCCTTGCTACAGCTGAACTTTTGGCTCAAAACTTCCCCTTAGACAGCAAACTTTGTCTGACTAAAAGCCAAATTGTGTGGTTCATATTGGCGTTTAATTCATTACAAACCTAATAAAATCTCCCTTTGGGTTCTCATAATTTTATTTCACGGAATGTATATCATGTGTTTCGTCTTGTCTTGCCTCTTGGAATTTGTCCTGGCATAAGTATAAAATTCAGATTGCCTAAATTAAGAATCTGTCATCACTCTCTAATGAAGGGAGATGCAGAAAGCCTAGAAACAGTACAAGGAGCTTCTTAGGTTAGCCAAGAGGAAAGGAATGCCTGAGTTTCTGTTCTGCACATGATTGTAGGCATCCAACTCAGAGATATATGTGGGACTCAAGTCATCAAATCTAGGTCTCTATGGTATAGAGCTCTACCTCTGAGGTAGGCGATGAAAGGTCTTTCATTATCAGTGGGGAATAAAGAGACTTTCAAGGTTTTAATTCATGTAACCTAGCATAGGTCTGGAAGGATTCAAATGAACTGCAATCTAGAGCCATCTCTTTGCTGAGCATAAAGGGAACCTAGCAAGGCTGTTGCAGATGTACTTGTTTCTCCATCCCACTGTTTGTGTTTTCATGCATAAAGCAATACTGCCAGGAGGCCTGTCTTCTTCTGATAACCTTGGTGGTCAGATCATTCAACCAGGAAGCAGAAGAGCTTCTGCTCAGACTAAGGGATTCACCCTATGAATACTGAAGAAGTGCTCTAAATTTCATTCAGTGTGAAATTCCAGATGACACTAGAAAAGCAGCACCATTTAGCCAGCAGTGAAAATATCATGTGTCTAAACTGCAAGAAGGCAGAGGATACCTGACACAATGAGCACTTAAAACAGAGATCAAAAGCTCCACCGAAGTCCCAATTCATTGGCTCAATTTCTGCTTTTTGTTTGCTTTTTGTTCAAGGTTAGTCCAATGTAAATGGCATGACTAGTTAGCAAGTTCAAAAAAGATCCTGAAGGTGGCCTTGATAAATTTACAGCCTAAGGCAGAGCAACATTTTTGAAAACTGACTCGTATGCAAACCACAAACCCCAGGAGAGCAGGACTGCAGTGTGCTGTACATCTTCCAACATAATGAAAATAAAAGGAGGTTGTATCTTACCTCCCAATAAACAGAGTCATCAAAGCAGTTCTGGTCAGATGCTTGTCCCAAGAAGGGCAGCTTTAGAATACCACCTGCAGGAAAAATAGCATCAGAGATTAAAAAATGGACAAAATGTCCAAATAAATGTTCCTCGGATGTGCCCTGGGGAGTCATCTAAGTTTTCTGACCCCTTTCCTAGTTTATAGAAATGCCTAACTATCCTGGGACATCGGGTTACTCATTATGAGAGGTGATGCAGGTTTCTTCATGTCAACATGAGTAAGAGCTTATTTTTAATTGCTTAGGCCTTTCCCAGATGTCAGACTGGAATTTTCTATTTCAGACTGAATTTTTGTTTGGAAAGTATCCGCAATCACATGGAAGCATGTGACACCTAAATGAATATCAATCTCAAACTAGTTTCTCTTCAGAATTTTAAGTGTCTGAATCTCGAGAAGATTTCCATCCAGAACAAAACCTTACTATTCCTATATATGCAACCCAAGCTTCATTTGAAGACAAAACTATTGGAAAACTGCTTTTCCATATTTAAGTTTTCTGCCAGTGCGCCATCATGCATGATTTCTATTTTTCTATTTTGTATTATTCACATGAAGTTATCCATACATTGAAGTTCTCCATGGGCAAACCTCTAAATTCACATATATTTCAGTTGCTATATGCATCACACTGACCTGTCAATGCTCCGCCTGCCAGTGCTATTCCAATCGTACTGCCCAGGGCAGCAGCCTGCATGCCAGGAGTAAAGCGGACACCTCCACTGAAAAGGGAAAACCAAACCATTGGCAATAAAAAAATCGTTACACTTCGATAATTGATCTTACAACATTGGACTTGCTGTCTGCTGGACAAGATGGCTAATTGGAAAATATCCTGCCATTGCTGTGTACAAGACAGAAATCGTTATTTTATTTTGGGTTTTCTTTTAGATTACAGATGAAAACAAATTCTTTGAAAAGGTTATGAGTATCTTGTAAGCCTTTAGCGAATGCTCCCCTTTGCCAAAACCACCAGCATTTCACCTTCTTGGAGTCTTTTAAGACAGTGGAAATAGCCCATTTTGCCAATTTTCTTGGAAATCTTACAGTTACCAGCAGTGGAGTTGTACAATCATAATAAAGATTCTTCTATGTTTGAATGGTTCGAATGCTGGTTTTTATGATGGTTTTAATTTCTTTATTTTTACTTGATTTTTTTATTTGAAACAAGCTTGGCATAGAAACAGTGTTTTAAAGGCAGGTTATCAAGAAGAGTCCTATTTAAACCAGAACAAAATGTCTGACATCAAATCAAAGATGCATTTCCCCCCCCAAATTATAATTAGATCCAAGGAAGGTGGGGAAGTAGGATAGTCCTTCAAAAATCCATAAACTCCTTTCTCCCTTCTCTCTATAACTCACCTAGTTTCCTCATTTATTGCAGTTACTACGATGCCAGCGATACCTCCCAGTATTCCAGGTAAACCATGTAAATTATGAACTCCACAAGTGTCTTGAATGTTCAGCTTGGATGCCAGGAAAGGCTGAAATGAGGGGAAATATGAAGTTTATAGTGAGTTTATAGTCTTCCATTATCTCTAGAAAAAGAAAGTAGTGCAGAAGTACAAGAAACAATTTAACTTATTTCGTGTACGCAAAGTTTAGCTATAAAACCTGCTGTCTTTCCCTTCACTGTGAAATTGTTTATATGCAGAGAAAACCAAGTATTTACATATAATGGTACAAATGTCCACGCTACCATCACAAATATAATGGTACAAACCACATGCCAGTCCACCGATACTCCTAATCTTTTCAGCCACTGCAGCAAAGGTTGGAAGATGTGACTCAGTAGCACATACACGTCTGTTCCAAGTCTGCTAGTTGGGTATTTTCTTTCAGAATGTTTCTCTATCAGGAAATGTCAGTTTAAAAACTTTTAGCCAGAGTATTTTGCTTCTAAATTTTGCACATGAAACACTTCCAGTTTATATTTCAAAAGTATTTTTTGATTGCAGGTCTATTTAGAAATTTTCAAAGGACTGAAATGTAATTAGTCCTATTTCACTGAAACATAGGCTAGAAGCAAAATTTTGGCAGCTCCTTGAACAGAAACCCCAGCTTTAATGAACTCTAATATCTTCATGATCCTTTGTTTTTAGCTACAGTGTCCCTGCTCACTGCAGGGGGGTTGGACTAGATGACCTCGAGGGGTCCCTTCTAACCCAAAACATTCTATGATTCTATGATGGACTGAAGTTATCTCATGAGCATATATTTAAATCACACTGATTTAAAAATAACCAGTGTCTAGAGCTTATTCTCTGTACTGCATCAGCCAGTTTCTAAACTCCCTTTCTAGCAAAACGAGGGAGCTCCAGGAAAGCCAGTGAAGCAATAAGTAAATGAGAGCAGAGGTGGGTCCTCAATACCTACAGTCAGGAAGTGGAACCCCAGGACAGAGATGATTCCAGCAACAGTCCCAATGCACATGGCAGCAAAGGGGCGGATTGACAGGTCAGCACAGGTACCTACTGCTACTCCTCCCGCCAGGGTGGCATTTTGAATGAGAACCTGCAAAAAGCATACAGAGGTGATATATGTGGAACGGAGGCTTGTTTTAGGGTTGAGTGACTTGGAAGGCTTTTTTGCATATAGAAGTTTTCCTTTTCTTCAGGTGGGATTTTTTCCCATTGAAATTCCATGAATTTCAAACAGGGTTCCCTGTTACATGTTCAGGGTGTTGGTTCAAAGCTGCTCTACACCGGTTTAACTGGGGCCAGTTTAATGAAGTCCAACTTTTGCAAAGTCATTAAAACTTATCTGACCTCTCGAGAAGCCAGGCTGAGCCAGCAAGAGCTGCGTCCTACAACAGCAGCAAATTCTGCAAACTCATTGAATTGTGCCTGCTCATGCTGGGCTTAGAAAAACACTGCAACTGCTGGAAAGAAGTGGGTGAAAACATAGGGCTGGGGTTTAGGGCAAGGGGATGAAAAGTTGGCAGCCTGGCAACCCCAATCTAGTTTGGCTTTGCCTGTTGTGCAGCTGCACTGTGAGATTCCCAGGGAACAGGGCATTGCCTTGAGAGACCTATTCTGGCTATTGCAATACAATAACTCACATAGGATCTTCTTTGGAATAAGACCCAAAAGTCCACCTGAATGTTGGACTAATGTCTCTATGGTCCAGCAGGTTCTGTGGACAGGAGAGAACAAGGGAACAGGACCATCTCTACAATGTCTAAGAGCTTTTTACTCTCCACATGCAGTGATCCCACTGAGGAATCACCACATGCAGGGTGGGTTGCCTCAGGGCCCAATCTTATGTTACAGCTTTTAGAAGTAAAATAGCTCTAATTTTGCCCACAGTATGAGCAAAGGCTCCAGATAGCTCACAGACATTGGGAATCTGCCTAATCATCCTTATTATAGAGGGGTGACTCGATTTACCAGAGGTTGCAATGTGATTCTTACCATATTGAATTTGCCTCTTTCATCCACCAGGCTGGAGAAGGCAAATGTTACGACAGTACATGCAGCCAAGGAATAGTAAGTGTTGACAACTGCTTTAATTGGTTCAGATGCAATGGCAGAGTTAAAACTGGGCCAGAAAAGCCAAAGGAACAGGGTACCTAGGTGAGTAGAAGTCAAAATGAAACAAAGACTGTTCAGTCACAAGGGTTTTTCAATGTGAAAGACCCAACACAACAGAACTAGCAACAAGAAATGAGGAAGGTGATCAACAATCATGAAACAGCCAAAATGCTGGAAGAAATAATAGATTATGCAGAAGCTTTTGACACTGGCAACTGGGCTTTTGGCACATGGTCGTTGTCAAATCCTACTGGAAGACTTTAACACATTGTGACCCCTTGCCATGCCCCACTCACTGCCAGAGCTCACCACCACTGTGCAAACCATACCCGAGTAGGATGCATTAGCAAGACAGTTCACATGCAAATCCTTTATCATCTATTGATATAACTGGCAGTTTAGCTGGTGAACTGATCTATCAATAGATCTCACAGCCAAATAGGTGTATGGTTTCTAACATTCATTAGCGGGACAGGCACAGCACAATATTTTTAGTTACAGCCAATTTCTACGGATATGCTGTTTATAACAGAAGATTTAACAAAAAGGGAGTCACCACTAATGCACGGTGAAAATATATCCGTAGTTTGATCTCCCCTTTTATTAACCAAGGAAAAACTGTAAACATATGTGGGTCACTGAAAACATTGTGCATACATCAGATGAACAAGAATATGCCTCTAGGAGTGTGCGGAAGAAAATGGATTCAGTGTAATAATAGGCAATCATTAAAACATAGGGATGAAAGAAGGCCGAACGACTGATCAGCACCCGCTATTACTTCACTCACCAATCATGGCAAATATGTCCGAATGATAGGTAGATTCTTCATTTTCATGTTTGTTTTTCAAACCAGGACGATACAAGATTAGGGTGACAGCCAAACCAAAATAAGCTCCAAAAGCATGGATAGTCATTGAGGCTCCAACGTCTGTGGCCTGTAACAGGGACCCAAAATAATGCCACAGATTTTATACAGCATAAAGATGAGGATCCGATGAAGAAGTCTGGATAACTTTAACAGTTTGTTTTCTATGGTAGACACTAGAACGTAGAATATGTAAACTGGAAGTATTATAAAGTGAAAGCATTTTTTATAAACAGAAAAAAATTATTGCTAAATAGTTGTACCTTAAATATTTGTGTAACGAGGTGTTCGTTGCATGCAAAGACTGTGATTTCCAGAATTGTCAAGATCAGCATCTGAACAGGGCTTGTTTTCCCCAGGACGGCTCCAAATGAAATCAAAGCAGTTGCTGTACTGAAGTCTGCATTTATCATGCTGAAGTGAAGAAAACGAATAAAACCAAAACAAAGCAAAACAAAAACACAGGAAAAAAAGAAAATCATTTTAAAGAGACCTGAATTAAGGCTGTAATAGCAAACCTCTCATATCATTAAAGTGATAGAGCTTTAACTCTTCAGATACAAAACTGTCAAGATCATCTCTGTGGATGAAAATTAAATCAAACCTTTCCCCATGGGTTTTGTAGGGATCTTACCAGCTACTGAGGAAAAAGTGTGGAAAGGTTATCTCCTGCTTATACCATATATGTGCTTAGCTGGTTGAAATTATAGTGAAAAGTCAGATGAGATGTGTATTGCGGATATGCAGGGATATTTCCAGCTCTGACTGTCACTTGAACGGCAAAGATGACGGGGAGCTCTGACCTTTGGTCAGATGGTTTAACTCGTTTCAAAAGCCTGGCATGCCTTTCTGTCGCTGTGCATCATGTTTTCACTAGCAGGAAGGACCAGTGTTAACAGGTTATGGGGAACGGCAAAGATAAATAAAAGCACAAATTGGTCAAAAACTTGCAGCACTAACTTATGGGTCCCTCTACAAATGCCTGTCTGTAAGCACTAATGGGCTACTTATATTATTTCTGCTTATCCTTCAGTGATGTTTGGATGCTGTTCCTTTCAAAATTGTCTACAAGTTGTCTCAGAAAACAGAACTGCAGATGTGGAAGACACTCTGAGACCTCAGCAGAAGCAGGAGAGATGAATGTGAGGGGGATTTGAAGTGTCTAGAGACATTGCTCATGAGGTCTCTTATTCTATGATTGGGGTCCAAAACCTATTGCAGTATGCTGCTCATGTAAATCATTCCTTGAGAAGTAGGAGAAAACCTCATGAGCAGATAGACACACTGTTCCAGCTTTTCCTCTGTGACCCCATGTGTCATGGAAGGACAAATCCTTTCATGCCTGATGGATGCAGGACCATCAATCAAATTTCAGTGAACTTCGAAGTCTGTTGTAGTTTATGGTGTCTGATATATTAAGGGATAGAAATGACAGTTTTGGTAAAGTCACATGTACCTTTTGACATCAACACGAATTTTCCCTCCTTTCATGTGCCAAAATCCTTGCGTCAGGGTTCCCCACTGGAGACCAAAGGCAGCAATGAGCATGTTGATACCAACACTGCTGAATCCATATTTCTTCAGAAAGGTCATCAGGAAGCCAAATCCAACAAATATCATCACATGGACATCCTGAAAGACTGAAGGGAAAGCATGTCCGTGTAGTGACTATAAAAACTGACTATGAAGGGAGGAAAGCTAAGGACAAATGAGGACTTAATAGAAAGGAAAAGAGTTCCAAACTCATGTCGTCAGTGTGATCCATCCTTCCCCGCTTCATGACCAGTCTACCAGTTGAAGACTGGGTATCTGAAAAATGCAAGACCCAATTATTGATCTTCTTCCTTGTTATATCATTATGGAAAGAACACTAGATCTCTGTACTAGCAAATTTAATGTGTCTGGAAGTGTTCTCTCTGTGTGAAGCTGCCTGGAACATCACAGATACATGTCCTTACAGAAAAGTTGTCTTCCCCCTCAAATAAAGGTTGTCACATCCAGCGTGTTCTGGCTAATTCCAGAATTGTACCTGGGATTTGTTTGGCAGAGTGCTAGTTGGCCCAGGGCAAAGGTATGCTTGTGATCCCTAAAAATTACTGTACAAGAGATTGACTTTGCTTTTGGGTAAAAGAAAAAGGCATTTAAGGTAATGTCTAAACTAGTAAATTAATATTGCTAATCAGCATATACTTAGTCCTTCTCAAATATGCCTTTTTTTTCAAATATAAATTTTGTTAAAATACAGATAGTTCTTTTTCTACTTTTTTAAAGGTTCTTTTTTTTAATTTTCCTTTTTTTTTTTGACTTTTTAGTACAAGTTGAGTTTACCACCACAACATGGATATTTTATATTTTAAAATATTTTGTTGCTCTGAAGTGTTTTATGTGATTTAATGGACTCCACACCAAATAGGTTTGAGTCCTGTAATTAAAGCTCTTTCTCTGATTTTATTGTTAGTAAGAACCTCAGTATAGAGAAACTATTCCTCTTCATTTCTATTTCATTGCCTATTACATACAAATATGTGGGAAAAACTTGAGACATTGACCTGGTTAGTACAATATTTGGCGTGAAGTTACATTGCCTAGTTACGGACTTTCAGCATTTCTATAGTTTTGCTATATGCATTACCGTGTTTAGCCAAAAGAGGGCCCAGAAGTGTAATGTTACTGGAGATTCCTAATAAACTCTGTTGTATTTGTACTGTCATACTCCAGTCCTGACCTAGCACTGAAATACATACATGCATGTAGTAAGATCCTTTACACTGGGCTACATACATCTAATGCAGGTGGTTTGCAGACATCTCCAACCATTTTGCTTCCTCTTCAAGCTGGACATTTTCACATTTATTTCCTGACTTCAATAATAGCCAGTGATGGGACTTTTGAGGCCCCTGCAGTCCTTTGGAAGCTTCCCATTTTCCTCCATGTAACTCAATTTCCAGAACTATTATCCAAACTCCTGTGTTGTGCTTACTATACTTATTTTAAAAGAGACACCATCAACTTAACTTCCCCATTTGGGCTTCTTGATGTATTAGTAGAATCATAGAATTGTTTAGGTTGGAAAAGACCTTTAAGATCAAGTCCAATTGTTCCCCTAACACTGCCATCCCACCACTAAACCATGTCCCGAAGCACCTCGTCTGCACAGCTTTTAAATAGCTCCAGGGATGGAGACTCCACCACTTCCCTGGGCAGCCCCTTCCAGTGCTTGACAACCTTTTTGGGGAAGAAATTTTTCCCAATGTCCAATCTAAACCTCCCCTGGCACAGCTTGAGGCCATTTCCCCTTGTCCCATCGCCCGTTCCCTGGGAGCAGAGCCCGACCCCCCCCGGCTCCCCCCTCCTGTCAGGCAGTTGTAGGGAGCGATGAGGGCTCCCCTCAGCCTCCTCTTCTCCAGGCTAAACAACCCCAGGTCCCCCAGCTGCTCCCCATCAGCCTTGTGCTCCAGACCCCTCCCCAGCTTTGTGGCTGTCCTCTGGACATGCTCCAGCAGCACAACGTCTTTCTTGTAGTGAGGGGCTCAAAACTGAACACAGTATTCGAGGGGCAGCCTCACCAGTGCCGAGTACAGGGGCACGATCACTTCCCTGCTCCTGCTGGCCACACTATTCCTGATACAAGCCAGGATGCCATTGGCCTTCTTGGCCACCTGGTCACACTGCTGGCTCATATTCAGCCCTATTTTGTATTGCAATGCTGTGTAAAAATAACTGTCTTTCTTAGAGCTCAACATATTCCCTTGCTTCAGTGGACTTGGCAAGAGGTTAAAAAGATATGGCTGGGGACAATACAAACCATGCTAATACAACCCCTCTGATCCTACCAACAGCAAACTCTTTAGTGTCTTAGTGGATGCAGAACCCACTTAATTTGACAGAGCTTAATTTGCCCATATTCCTGTGTCAGAGGGAGTCAGTGGGGGGTGTTTAGGAAAGGGATATTAAAGTACAAGTTCGTTTGAGAGTTATATTTATCTGTGAACCTTCCCAGCTTGCAGCAGCCTGTGCCACAGGAATGCAGATCTGTGGCTTCATGCCTGACCCGACTGTGGTGGTGGACTGCACATCTAGAGCAACTCTCCTTCAAATGTCTTGGAAAACGTATAGCAGTGGTTAGTGCCAGTAGGACTGAGAGTAGCCACCCTGCCCAGCGTCTCTCTAACACCACCCTGATGATCTCAGGTACAGATGATCACCCATGTTTTGGTTTTTTTTTTTTTTAAGTGAGACAAAAAGATGTTGGCAGGTCACGTGAGAACTCTTCTCAAATAAGGGAAGGAGTAACCCAAGATCTCTTTCACTCTTTTTTTGAGGATAAGTAAGTAGCAACTGGATGCTGAATAAGATTTTTTTTTCCCCTTTTAAAAATAATTTTCTATGAGTGACCATTCACCCAATAACCTGTAGGATCAGCACCTTTGCATTTGAAAAGCGGCCCGGGTTATTTGTCTGACTCTTTTAAAACTACTTTATTAAAAGCTTGTTGATGTTACCAAAAAAAGTACAGGACTAGAGGGCAAATCCATAAAAGCTGCACAGCAACATCTACAAAAGTCACCTTTATGTTTGACTTTAGCAGAAGAAAATGCAAATGTATTTAATAAACGCATAGCATGACCAGTCAAAGTCATATATGACCAACAGTTTTCAGCTTATATGGCACTTGAGTTTCATGCACAAAATGAGGGGTATGTTTGAAAATGACCTACTTCTGTTTCTTTTATTATTCAATCAGCCTATGCCATCGACCTTCCAATAAAGTTTTAGTTTTGCCCGTTCAGGGTAGTCAGCTCCAGGTAAGAAATTTTTTTCCAGTCTCCCAGAGGAGACTGTGTTTTGTTGGCATTCAGCATATTACTTGCTCTTGTTTGCAACCTCCTGGTTAAATCATCGCAGACAAAGCAAGTAAATTCTTCTCATTGAAACACTCCCATTCATGTATACAACATCTCAGGAAATCACGTTTGGGTTAGTAAAAGATGCTTTACTGCTTAAGTAACCTGACTCTACACGTGAGCGAAAGAACAGGTTTGAAAAGTACATTGGTGACTGAGGAGTTTATTTCTCAGTGCCCATCAACAGGGCTTCTGCATGCTCAGGTCTCTTTTGAAAGGTGCTTTTAAAAATCTTACGCCAGCCCTGAAAATTAGAAGCAGTTCTGTTTGAAACAAGCAGCTGGTTGATGTGTAATCCTGGGTCCTCCTGAGGGCTGGCCAGGATTCATATAAATGTTTTAAAGATGCCTGGGCTTATTTACACACAAGATTAAAAGTTCTGGTTAAAACTGTGTTAATTCATGGATGTTGAGGACAAATTTCAACTGGTCTAGCCTATACCTTGTGCTTTAACTACCTCCTCTGCACCCTTTTAAAGAGGAGTAGGTTTGGAACAATTTCAAATGATGGAGAAAACAGCATGATTTGAAATAGACTGTTTCAGTAACTAGTTATGTTTAATAAAACATAATACTTCTATTCTGTGAGACAAGAATATAAAGATTGGGAAAAATGCTCCAGCAGATCCTGAAAAAACCACTGCACATGGTTCTGCAAGGCTGCACAAGACCAACATGCTAATTCTACTGCAAGGTCTTTGCATGGTGGTCAGTCTCAATGCAAAGATGTTTGTGGCATCTAAGTTTATACTAAAACTGTGATTTTGCTCTGCCTAACAGAGTAAACCATAGAACCCCGAACAAGAGGGCTGTATAAGTTTTCCAAAGCCAGAAGTCATAGTTCAATCACAGGACGCTACATGCAGGATACCAGTACTGAAGAAATCCTCTAGGAGTGCTTCCAAAACGACCACATGCCCTTGTCCTCCCATTCTAGTGGCACAGCGCACCTGAAGTTGTCCATCCAATTTGCCATGCCTGTACGTGCATCCACCAGAAATAGATATAATGCAAAGCTATGCTCTGGGAATGATCTCAGCTCAGCCCCCCCTTACCTGAGTGCAAAACTATGGTGATACTCTATTATTTTCATCTTTCTTCAGTCCCAAACCACTGAAACAGCTTGGATTCATGGTGCTGAGGTATTTAAGTAATATAAAAGCAGGCCCTGCACTGCAGTTCTGAGACTAGAAATTGCCCTGTGGATGAAACAACTAAATCTATGAAATACAGATGGGTTAACATCCCTGGGGATAGCATGGGAAGTAGTTTGAACCCATCATTTTGTGAACTCACAGGAAGTCCTGGCTCAGGATATGTCCTAATACATCGATACAGCCATATCATTAACTTTCTGCTGGGTTCTCAGGCAAACTGAGTTCTTGTGTGCACTTTGTAGACAGGGAAGTTTGCGAGGGACCACAGTACCCATGGTGATGTGCATGACAGAGGTGATCTCCACCCAGAAGACTTGAGGTTTACTAATAAATGCACCACAGTACTGTAAGGGGCCACTGAAGACTATTAAATTACTGGCATAAGCACGAGCGTCCCATGCACCTTTCTTCATTTTCCTTGGTAAGGGGAACTCCAAGAAAATGCAGGTCAATTTAGTACCAGAGCCAGAAGGTATGATATTCAGACTGGAGAAGATAATTTTCTCTGTTCTTGCAGGGCAAACAGACCTTAATCTGAGTCTGAAGGACCCATGTCCTAGCTAGCACCCTTCTGCCTTACCAAACTATACAAAGATGCCCAAACTACTATTGTTCTGTGTCTGTATCTGTTGCTGTCGTGTTGTTTTGGGGAGGAGTCAGAGAAGAGGCAGGTGGACAGATGTTTTAGGCGATAGGTCTGTTAATAAAATAACAGTGCCAGAGTAGATTTATCTGTGCTGTCAAATTATTAGTGTGGTCTCTGCCACAGTTTTTGGCTAGGCCAGCTATCGCCTCCTGGGTGACAGTGAACCAAGGGTCCTTCCCAATATACCATCTAGGTAAGGCCACCTAATTTAGGAACTGGGGTAGTTAAATATCATGGACGTGGACAAGCTGTGTGTCAGAAAGAGAACAGGCTCTGGTATAGCCTGAGTTTCTATCTCTTAGGGATACTGCTGCATCTCAGTGGGGTTAACCCAAATGTAAGTTATTAGCTTCTGATGTTCGTCAGCTGACTTGCATCTGGAGCTGAGTAAAGCCGCGCATTCACTGTCCTCTCAACTGGACAATGCTCTGTGTGAGAACACGACTACTAGCGAGTGAAGTGACCCTGAGATCACATTTCCTCTGCAACAGTCACTGAAGGGCCAGTTGGAATGAGACAAAAAGAGGGATACATTCAAAATTACATGGATACTACATACAGGCAAGGAGTTATGCACCATTATGATCATCATTAAAAGGATTGCAATCAGGGCTACAAGTCATTAAGACATCAGAACCAAGAAAAGGAACAACAAACCTTCAACACTGCCAGAAAGACACAGGCTGTTCCTCCGCAGACTTATTTTTCTATTTATTTACAACAGTCTGATCTTTGCAAGAGGAGGAGGAAGGTGGGAGAAGTCGGCAACTACTGCTCAGGCCCAAAGCTTTCTCGCTGAACTTCATCAAGCGTTTGCAGAACAACAAATCAACAGAAACGTTTGCAGGCTGAACCATTACTGTCTACAACTGAGCAACTGCTTTGAAAGATAGGAGGAGGTTATCCACTTCGTGACAGAAACTATTGCCCTTCGTGGAGTGCAGTTTTTGCAAACATATTTTGTAATGATGATGAATGTGCTGCCCAATTTCCATGCTCTCATAAGACAACCTTTTGAAACCTGGATGATAGTAATGAAAAGTTCATTTGCATTATTTGATACAGTAATCAGGTCTGTCAAGAGACACTACATCCATCTATGGAAAATGCTAGAACTCTTCAAGCAATTCATATTTCTCCAAGTTTTAACCTGCTATGCAAACACCAGACTATTTTCAGGACTCTTCTATCCCAGAGCAGCTACCTTCTCAGCAGTTAGCTACTTTCAGAATTTTATATGTGCGCAACTTGAATTTCTCTTTGAAGCCTGCTGCTTTCACACCTCAGAAAAGGTTTGTTTGCCCCAAAGCATGCCTTTCTTTTCTAGCTATGTCAGCAGGTCTCATAAGTTATTAAAAAGTCTTGCTTAGGATTAGTTTAAAGAAATTCTAACTTCTATAAATCTTAGACAGCAACACTTACATGGGTATATACTTTCAGAGTCTGTGCGGCTGTCGTATTCCACAAATATCCCAAACAAAACAATGATGATAACTTCCAGAAGAAGAGCCAGGATCGAGAACATGAACTTCATGTTGGTGTCAAGGGCTGAAGGCATTGCAGGAGAGCAGGAGCCTGTGAGAGCCTGATAGAGAAGCTTGCCTTCAGAGTAGCTGCCTAATTCAGTGGATCTGGGTGATATAGCAAAAAAAAAAAAAAAAAAAAAGAAACAGAAACAGGCGAACATACCGTCACACCCACTATGGGAGGGAAACAGTATGGGTCAATATAGCAATTTCTACTTCCCAGGCTATTTCTGTGCTGGCTTACATATTTTTTAAATTTGTAATTCAAACCAGCTCATTTAGGCACAGATATGCTTCTCACTGTCTTCTACGTACTTTAAAAAGGAAATAGCCTAAAAGAAAATCTCATACAGCCTGGTTTGCTGCACATAGTAAGGAATACAGCAACAGTCAGTTGTGTTTCCTGTAGCCAATAATTTCTTCAAGTTGTAGCTTTCATTTTAAAAGGTAAATAATTTTTCATCTTGTTTGAAGCATGGATAATCTCCTATCTCTTCAGATAGAATACGATAAGCAAAGAGAAGCTCTTTCAGCAGGCTGAAGAAGTACTTGTTCTTATTTCACAGTGAATGAAGTACTCGGAGCACAAGTTCTCATTGTGAACTCTTATTTAAAAAGAAAATAATTATACTTCTTCCTAAGAAAAAACGGTATTCCTGGTTGATAAAAAATAAAGCTGTAAATTATTAAAAAGACAAATTCAAAAACACAGCTCAATTTTTCAATTTTAATTATTGCTTTTTGCATTTCCCTTAGCTCAGACAATGAAAACACCCAAATCTTTTAAGTGGTTTTCAAAAGCTCAGTTTGTAAACTTTCTCAGGAATGAAGGAGCACATTAAATTTCACTTAGATTACTGTTGGATGATCACTTGTTCTTGAGATTCACACTGCTTGTCAAAATTTGTCTTGACTCTTAAAAGTTTTGTGGATAAAATATTTTATTGATGTGATATGGAGTAATTTGGTGCCTATTAATCCAGTATTCAGAAAATATGCCAAAATTGTATGGTAGGAGTTTTTATTTAATGAAAAATTTTATCTATTAAAAAAAGGGATGATATTGCAGTAGCAGACTAATTGGTCATGAAGTAGTAGTGCTAGGATACAGGAATAAAATGCTGTGTCAGTCCTTGGGTATTAAAACTGGCCTAATCTATAGATGGTGGGAGGTGGTGATACCTTGGGCTGATATCCTGTGGTGAGACCACTGTTGGAAAACTGCTCACGTGCTATGAGATTTAAAGAACCGAGGTTTTTTTAGGGGACATCTATGCTGGTGTCCCAGACAGTGCCATGCCCTTTTCTCTGCTCCTGAGGCCAATTTACATATTTGTCAACCTTTAGCATGCCAAGCAGGGTGGCTGACACCAGGCACATTTTAGGACTGGTGCCCTGCTCATGGTAACTCCTGGACTAAGTCTGCTTGACCCTGCTGTTGCAATCTTAGGGAGGATAAAAGCCCTAGCACTCTTCAGTTTTCTAGTATAAAGGTAAATCAGACGATTGTCCAAACTAAGTTTAGAACAATCTCAGCTTTTTCTCCTTGAATTTGGAATGGAAACCAAATTATTTAGGAAGAAGAACATACCACTCTATCACAGAATCAAACTTGCAACTGGGAAAACTAAAATAAGCATAAACTTTTTTTTTTTTTCTTTGCAGTGACCGTGTTTCATGTGAACTGCTCAAAGAGAGGAAGCAGAGCTTTGTTAAAAAGCTATTGCTCATCCTTGCTGTACCACAGATGGCAATGTTTGATTGTAAGGACCTGTGAGCTCCTTCATTTGCACGGGAAGTGATTAAAAAAGAACAAACCCACAAGTTCATTGTTTTTTTACCCACAGCTCAGCCATGAGTATCTTGTGTTATTCATTACAAAAAGTTTTCCCTAGTGAATATCTCACGTGACAGATGTGCAATCCTTATATTAAGTCCTTTCAGGGGTGCAGAAAAGGCTTCTTGTTGAAAACTGATTGGGGAAAACGCCTTTTAATAAATGTTTAAATTTTAAAATGGGCCAAGTTCATTCAGTCAGGACTTTCTTTGAGATTACTACTTTGTATCTTACATTGCATGCGGGTACATAAACGCACACAGGCACACAATCTATACTGAAAGAGTATTCATGTGTGTCTTAGTCATACTGCCTTTGTAGTTAGTAAGAAGTTATGTGGATTTCAAGAAAATGCTTAATCTTAACACTTTTAAACAGCTGTCTTAGGAAAAGATGCACAATGTTTTAGAGATTCTCATTTCCCTTCACTGATTATAATGCAAGTCTTTGCTGAGTATTTCAGATTTAAGCATCCAAACACTAGAAACTTCACTCAGGACCAGGCTTTTCACCCAAGATTCTCAAGGACTTGCCAAATATGCTCATTTGCTCTGCTGGAATTCACGTGGCCCGTGCAGTGGATGAAATGGGGATCTGGTACCCGAGAGTACGAACAAAAGCTGTGCTCCAGCCTGATGTACCAGTGTAACTGGAACACACAGTCCTTAAGAATTAGAGTTAGCAAATCTCCCATTGCTTTCTTAGCAGACTGCCCAGTGCCCAGCTTTCCCTCTTCCTGTCTCCCCTTTTCCTGTTGGTTTTTTTTTTTTTTTTTTTTTTTTACCAGAAAGGGCAACTTAACTATTTTCCCAGAGAGGTAAACTAATGTCCAGCAGCCACAGGTAACAGGGGTGATTTACACGCGAATAGAGACTCTGAAGAAATTATATTCCAATATTTAAGTACTCCAAAATTTGTTCTTCTAAATAAAAAAATCAGTTCTCTCTCACTGTTAAGAAGGCTTAATCTGTCAACATTTAACTTCAGATATTACCAACTTTAAGCAAAAAAGACTGACAGCTCTAGCTGCCAGGAGGAAGATGCTTTATCCAGAGGGTGGGGTTGGGCTTTGTTGCTCCCTGGACTTCTTGGGAAAACCCAGTTTGGCCTGACTCCCTGCCTCACCTTTTGCTTGTTGAGATGGGCTTTGGCTTGTATCATGTTTGGGTCTGGGGACTGCTTTAGAAAATGGCAGGTCTTTTAGATATTCTCCTTAAACCTCTCCAAGGGCAGAAGGGTAAATAGCCATACCCTGAGTCTGAATCAGCCGTGGCCAGGAGAACAGTTTCAGCTTTCCTCTGCAAAAGCTTGGATTGCTCTTTGTGACTGTGACAAGATGCTGCTCTACCCCAAGCGTTGAAAATGGCAGTTTGAAACTCCTTGTAGTTCATAGAAACCTGACGGGAATTTCACAGGACAGGCAAAAGGCATGTCTGCAGCATGCGGACTCACCTGTCTGCCAGATTCGTTGTGCACTGGGCGGGTTTCTCAAAGAAAAGAGTGAAATGAAACCATGGGAAGCATTAGGCATTGACAGTGACTGTCCTCTGTATACACAGCTCAAAACAGAAACAGCTTCATTTCTCTAGAGGAAAAGAGATTATTCCCATTCTTTTAGGTATTTTGTGTATGCATGAAGTTCCTTATTAAATAGAAAAACTTTTAGAGATGGCTGTGAGCCCTCGATCATACCATCTGTGGAGAGCACGAAATGTTTATCCTGTTAAATTATGAAAACAAGGTCTTGATCCTGCAGCCCTACATCACAGTGGAAATGTTGTGCGTAGGAGAAAGTCAGCAGGTCCTGCATTTTGGGAGGATATATTTCCCAGCTGAAGCACCTGCCATGTCAATGGCTGTCTGTCATTCCCATCATTTTTCCTGATTGTCTTGGTTCTGACACAAGCTTGCCAGGTGATGGAGAACAGCCAACTGCAACATCTCATTTCAGAGGCCAGCAGCCTTTACATGTCCATCCAACTGTTGCATAGGGCGGTCAAAAATGCATGCATTTTGAGCTGATGGTCTTCAGTGTCTTGGAAATGTCCTTGTGTCTCCTTATTAGCTTCAGCCCAATCATGATGGCTATAAATAGAATGGAAGAAGTGAGAGTCGTCTTTGATAAATATTGTTGCACACCTGGATCTACTAACTTTGGGTATTTGTCTTCTAAATGGCCATGGGGTTTTTCATCCTACCTTTCCATCTGACGGAAACATATGGTGTTGGCGAGGTATCACAACCTTTATGTAAATAAATGCGAAAAGTTATGGCAGACTTTCAAGCTTCCAGACAAATACAAATAAGAGATAAAGGGGTAGTTTGAGCAGTATCCTTACCTAAAGAATGAGAAAGAAGCTGAATTTAATAATCTTCTTGCAGAATACCCTCAGGCATCATTAGAAGTGACATTCACCTGACCAGACATATGCTATACATTTCTATATCTGATCTAACCAGTAATGCTTCCCTTTTAAGTCAGAAGAGAGAAATAGAAAAGTCCAAGAGCAATCATTTTAATCTTAAAGGAAGATACCTAAAATAGGCTAAATAGGTGAACTCAAGAACCTGGTGCTCAGTGCCCTTCTGGTCATGTTTATTGGCTGACACAGCCTCCTAGAAGAGAACTGATGTGGTCTGATGAAGAGGCTGGCATTACTTAAACCTCTTGGTTCAGTTCACTGAAGTCTGAGCTATGAGTATCACTCAGCCAAGTGATGACTGGATGTATGACTTGGGTGCACATCTATCTTTAAACTACTTCTTGGTGTGTGCTCTTATTGTGGACATAGCCAAAGAGACCAGAAAGGTAAGACAAGGTGCAGCTTGCCTACACACTGTGACAGAAATATTTCTTAGATCTCCTGAACTTTGAGCTGAATAAGGTTTTTTGAGAATGTTGACATTTATCCCATTTCTGTGGTGTCACGGTAAAGGAGTTTTTTCATTAAACATTAAGTTTAAAGCTTTGAGTCAGCAGACACCTACCTCACCTCAAGTTGAAAGAAAATAGCCTCCTTCACCCTGGAGAGGGAAGTAACAGTAAGTGTGTTTTCTGACTCTTTGGATAGCAAGGATAAGATTGTGTTGACTGGATCCATGTCAACCTCACCTGCCTTTTACCTGATTTCTTACAAATATGGGGAAAATAAGGTCGCTAATGCACCACTAAAATTTTGTTACAGAAAAGACTAAGATGCCCATGAGAAGAGGGAGGAAACACAATGGACAAATAGCAATCACAGCTTAATAGATAGATGGTTTAGTTTACCTCGTTATTACAGGTTCTCTTGTTGAAGTAACTATGTTTTATTCTTCCATTTGAACTCACACAGACTTTCTTCTCTATGGAAGACCTTGTTTGATTACTATACAATGCTTTTCCTCTCTCCATCACACAAAAAACTGATAGAGGTTAAGACTAGAAGGTATTAGTCAGTCTTTTTGTTCTCCCCTCTAGGCCAGAGATTTACATTCAGTTAAGCTGTGGTTGGCTAAAGTGTACCTTGTTGAAGAGGAGCATGGTGGGCTTAAAAACTTCACTCTTTCATGTTCTGCTTTTATTGCATGAGCTTTGCAAAGAAGGAATAAAATGCAGAAGCAGAAGCTTTTGGTTGAGGTGTATCCCAAAGTTGGAGGAAAGTCGTTTACAAGAGATAACAGGGTTTGTTCTCCCTTACACAAGGGCCAGTTTGTACTGCTCTTGTGATACAAAAGGGACTACCACAGGGAAGATGGATGCTTTACATACACCTTAAAGCTCTAGCTGTTATCCTGAGAAAGCAATAAGAAATAGGATGAATGAGATTAATACTTTAAGTCTCAGATGCTACTTGCAAAAGATGTTAATGATAAATCATGTATGTCTACTTTCCTTTCTTGTGTCAACATAAGTGTTTCTCTTGCTCTTCATCAATCCTCTGTGCTTATCATATCTGGGCACTTGAGGTGGTCGTACAGAGATGCTGTTCCTGCCAGTGTGAATCCCTTACTTAAGTCTCGCTCTAAAGGCAAGCAGGTATTAAGCTTCTGAAAAAAAACCACAAGGACATGACTTCAGACATGGCAATGTATCGTCTCAGTTGTCTTTCCTTACTGAGGACTGTCTCTAGATTTCAAAATCCAGTCTGGAGCTGTGAATACAACTGCATTTATGTTCAGTCTGCCAGAAGAGCTCCATGAAAGGGCACTCATCAGGGAAACTGAGGAGAAGTCTTTTGTTCCTCATTGACCTCTCGTGATACAGCTTTCCTTACTGGCATCAGCAAATGCAAGTGCACATCAATCTGAGTGATCCCCAAGTTTCTTCTGGGTTGCAGACACTCTACAACATCACTTGATTTAGATTTGTTGCTTTCAGTTCATGTTAACATTCATGTTAATCAAAATTAAAATTTCCAAAATCATAGGACAAGACTTAAATGGAAACAGAAGCTCAGTGGTGGGGATGCTGTTAAAACTGGAAACTGGAAAGATGCACCTAAAAATAATTATTTTTCAACGTTTACAGGTTTTCTTGGCTGTGCTAGCTGTAGAGCTCTTGGCAGCCTGGTGTTTGGAGGGTTGTTTTCCTGTATCAAGGAAGTTATGTATTCTGAATTATCTTTTACCTGAAGATCGCATTATGCACAAAGGAGTTTTCAAAACAGTTTCCAGCAACCCCTGTTCATCTATTGGTTGAGATAAAATTTAAGTGGACTTTCAGCTCCGGGTGAAAGTCCTGATCATCTGTGAATCTGCACAGATTCTGTAACATGCTGATTTCCCTTATTAGTTCCACCCTTCCTAGCAAGTAATATGAATTTTCTCTACCAATTATTTTCTTCCCTAACAGTTTCACTTACATAGTGCCTTTTTTTTTTTTTGTGGTCCCCTCCTTGCTTCCAAATGCCACATTGTAGAAAGCATTTTCTAGGCATATACAAGATATTTTTTCTGGGCTTACACACAGATCACACACCACTTTAATAATTTAAGCGATCAGCTTAGGTGCCTCAGTCTGCACTTGGGTGGGGATATGTTTCTCTGTGAGGAATAACGGCACAAAAAACATGCTTTTGTGAAATAGTGACTCTAGAGAGCTATGACATCAGGTGATGGAACTGCAACGGTAAATGTATTCATCTCTTTGCCTTGCCTGTGACAATCCCTGTCTTGTGGCCCAGGAACTTTTGCTCCTCACATCAAGTTTTTTGCCAATTTTCTGTGTTTCTGAGTTTTAATGCACCTATTCCATTATCTGAAAATGTTGTGTGTGATTTCCATTTCCCTGTTTGCTGAAAACTACATAAAACTCTTTCAGCTTTACAAATCCTCTTTTTTTTTTTTTTGCCCCCAGTGTTCTTTTAGGGTTACAGTTTTACTCAGTGCAATGCTGTGGTATTCCTGCAAAGGTCCTGTGTGCTCCATATGGAAAGGCCACATCGCCGGGGCGATGACTACAGAAAAATTGGCATGCTTTCTGTTTCAGCAAGAGGGCCTGTTCCCACCTCCTCCACTTCACCGTGCCCTCCTATTGAGGAGGTTAAGTACTTCTCTCTCCACTAAATCTTGCAGAGTACACAAACGGTACAGAAATCTTAAGTGAGCTACATAATGCTAGCTTTGCTGCAATAATTTCAATGCATGCATGAAGAGTCAAAGGTGGTGGTTAGGGAATATTCCTTAATGAAAAGATGTTTTAGCTTCAATATCCCCAGCTAATATAGCTCGCAGTACTACTTTTGTACAACATCCATAGCAGCCAGACTGGAGAGGGTGTCTGTAGGCTGAGACTGTAGGAAACAGGCTCCAGGGAGCTGATCCCAGAAGACCTCCTACTATGTGTGGCACTTTCATCATCTATTTAAACATCAGCCTCTCAGAGGCCAAGCCGTAATGTTCTTAGTGGCACAGCAGCACGGTGCCATGTAGTGGCAATGCATGAAATAATTTGTCTGATCTACACGGGATTTGTCAAGACAGAAAGATAATAAGTATCTGATTTCAATGACTCAGTGAGTGCTGTAAACTCTAAGCCACACTGTAAGTTAAAACCCAACATAAACTGTGCATTTTGTACATATGTTAATCCTGATCCACACGTTCTAATCAGTATGACTTTGGCACAAGTTGCAAATGTAGGTAGAACAATCAGTACATAAAAAATTCCTACAAGAAACTCCCATATCATTTGTTTTTCCTGTGTACAACTAACATCTCCTTCAGTTGTCTGAATATTAGGCAAGTAGGGACTTCTTTGTTTGTAGCTTGAATGCTCACCAAATGGAAGACATGATTTGTGACCCTTGTAATTAATTTACATGACTGTTTTTCAGTTACCAGGAAGTAGGTACTAAATCACTGAATACCCAGAAGTAGTCCTATGCTATTGAACTGACAAGATGAATTTATTATTTCCTTGCAATGGGCCAAGCACAAATTCAATGAACAGCTACACCCCAACTTACTGTCTAAAATACAACACCCCTTCCGGGGCAAGCCAACACTGGAGGTACCACGATGAATTGAGAGCAAATAAATACAGCTATATAAGGAAAAATAATTTCGATGGAAAAGTCCAGTCTCTGAAGTGTTCATACCAACATTTGAAAGATACAAGTTTTCATGCCAGAGCTCATTAGATGCCACATTCTTCTTAGATGCTTTCCAGGCACATCTAAAACATATGCTTACCAGCATTAAATAACTCATATAGGGCTGGATAACAATTTTTTATGCAGGTTTGTTCAACTGATCTGTCCAGCTAGATCTGCAATGACTGTTAGTGTGAGGGTGCAGGAACAATCTAAGCTCCAAAGATTTAAGCTTGGTTTGTGAAATATTATGGTCAATATTACATCAAAATGGTCTGGATCGTTGTTCTGTTTCAAAAGCACCCATCCTTATGTTTACTGATTACACAGAGGATGGTCCAAGTCCCATGCAGGAGGCAGGGCAAAAAACAAGACTAGAGACAGGCACACTGAGATGAGACAGGCTGAGCCAAAATGGGGGCTCCTGGGGCCATGGGCAGGTGGTGGGAGAGGCTTCAAGGGTGTCTGGTCAGGACTGTTAAAAACCATGAGTGCCCTAAGTGCCCTAAAACTTCCCCAATGCCTGATATTAAATACTAGGCTTGGATGGTCATTCATAGTTCTGGTGATTTTTGCCTGTCCAGCAAACTTTCTACATTTTTGGATAGTGTCTCCCTTACCTCATGGTTTGCTTTCATTTCATTTTTCCCTCCTGGTTCTTTACACATTTCTTTTTTTTTCCCATTGTCTTCTCTTTCCTTTCCCATTTATAAGCTGATTTCTCATGAACACTCAGCCGCTACAATCTGTGGAAGAAGCATGATGGCTGTTTCCATCATATTATTTATTGTGACTGACATTTTTTACCTCTTCAATTACCCAACATTTGTCTGGTTAGGAACACAGGGAATTTTTAGGTCATTGAGGACTTTTCCTGGAATTGTAGGTTGCTTATCACATAATCCCTTCCATAAATGTTTTGCCCTCTATTTGTAAAGTTTTTATGTCCTTCTTCATTTAGTTGCAAGTCTGCTGCTGACCTTTCCAGCTCTAATGCTTAGAAATTGATTTCTTCACTAAATTTATTAATACAGTGTATATATTTTGTTCTTGTGATATATATCTGGTAACTCAAGCAGCTCTCATGTTTTTTTTAACCCTTCCGATATTTGCAGAGAACAATCAGATTCCCTTTCAGCTTTTGCTTTTTCTAATCAAGTGGGCTCTTTGGTTTTCTCTGATATTGAGACTGTCTGTTTTCCTGAATATGTCAATGTATCTTCTTTTGGGACTTCATTTCAGTTCTGTTTAACATCTTTATCAATGATCTAGATGAGGGGATTGAGTGCACCCTCAGTAAGTCTGCAGACAGCACCAAGTTGGGCAAGAGTGTTTATCTGCTTGAGCATAGAAAGGCTCTACAGAGGGATCTGGACAGGCTGGATCGATGAGCTGAGGTCAATTTTATGAGGTTCAACAAGGCCAAGTGCCGGGTCCTGCACTTGGGTCACAACAACCCCATGCAACACTACAGGCTTGGGGAAAAGTGGCTGGAAAGCTGCCTCGTGGAAAAGGACCTGGGGGTATTGGTCAACAGCCAGCTGAATATGAGCCAGCAGTGTGCCCAGGTGGCCAAGAAGGCCAATAGCATCCTGGCTTATATCAGAAATAGTGTGGCCAGTGTCTCATCCCACTTGGTGGGTGACAAGGGAGGTGAATCTTTGCAGTCCCCCAAAAGGAGGACCGACAGGAGAGCCAATCCCTGTGCAGCAGGGCCACAAAGCTGGTGGAGTCACAGGAATAACTCAGAGGAACGGTACAACAATTTATTGGCAACAATTAACAAACTTTGTGAATAAAAGGCTTTAACACAGGCAAGTTTTTCCTACTGCCAAATTTAGGCTCAACCATCAGGGGGAAACAGCTAAACAAGAAGGGAGAGAGAGGAAAAAATGAGAGAGAGAGAGAGAGAGAGAGAGAATAGGGACAGAATGATGGAAAGATATCACCACCCTTGCATCCTGCATGGTCGTCTTGGGTGGAGTCTTGATCCGTAGGTGATGGGTCGACAAAGCAAAATGTGTGTGCTCATTCTTATATAGTCTCATTAGTCCAAGACCACCCTGGAGTGGCAACTGTCTCACTTCTGCACAGTCAAGTGTTCTAGAGAGTTCTTGAATTGGGTTGAGGGGTTGGTGGGGCGGCGAGTGTCTTTGGTGATCATGCGCTCCCTCTGTGAACACCCGTTGACTGGTGCATGCCCAGTGGTTGCCCGCTGGAAGAAGCCCAGGGAGAAGCCTGCTGCCCTGCTTCTGCAGGGCTCACCCTGCCCCTCTATGTCCCCCCTCTGCCCGGGCAAGTTGTTGGAGACAAGGAAACATCCAACTGCCCAGTCAGTCCCAGACAGCCAGCAGGAGCAGGGCAGTGAACGTCCCCCTTTACTCAGCACTGGTGAGGCCACACCTCGAGTACTGTGTATCTCAACCCACAGGTTTTGTCTTCCAATTCCCTCCCCCATCCAGCTGGGAGGGGGGAGTGAATGAGCGGCTGTGTGGTGTTTAGCTGCCTGCCACACTAAACCACAACACATTTGATTTGAAATGATCATTTCTGTTACCGTGAAAAAAAAAACCCAAAAACCTGACAATAAGCATTTTAAATAGTCATTTTCAGTGACACATAGGCTGAGCATTGGGTTGCTCATCAGTAACAGTGAATAGCTAACATGGGCCATTTCCTTAATGTATTCCATGCCAATCTGTTCCCTTAACTTTTCCTAAAAATTGCCTTTCTTCAAGACTTATTGATGTGGGTGTCAGAATGTCTCTGCTAGTCCTAGGGAACAGCCCCATGGCTGCATTGTATGGACCCAAGACCAGACAGCTGAGCTAAATGACCACCCTGTGAACCTTCCGACACCACCGGCGGGTCAGCACGGGAGGGAGTGTCATTTCCTCACTTGTATCTCCTGCTGCCCCGTGTCCCCTTGACTTGTGGCTAAACTGAGATATAATTATACTGGAGGTGTGGCTACCAAATGTGATATTATAATTAACAGGTTTTAGTGCTTCATGGGCGCTTTCTCAGCATTCACTAATTAATCTTCCTTGTCCTGACTATGTCAGTTTATCTCCGCGTTGCAGTCAGTGAGACTGAAGCATGGAGGTTAAATGTCTTGCTTGCAGCCCAGAGTGGAGACAGTAGCTGTCAAGCAGCTTCTTAATGAGAAAGTCCATCTCCTGTTTTTCACAGTTTAGCTGTGGCCTTTACACTTAGAGGAATCCAATTTTTGGCAGCCTGGCTTAGAAGAGCCAGGAGCAGCCCAGGGGTGGGGAACATCCTCGTCCTGTCCCTGCTCTGATGGCCCTTTGCTGCTTGGTCTTGCTCAAGCATCTTGCTACAGTGTTGTTTCTTGGGCATTAAGTGGATATTTTGAGAACACAAATTTCTAATGGCACATCAAGATTTCCAACCCTTGTTTCCATTTCTATAAAGTCTTAGTTTTAGCTGCTTAACCTGCTATTATTGTAGGTGTGATATGTTAAGTAGGTGTGTTATGTTAGGTGTGATATGTTAAGGGGAGACCTGATTGTGGCATTTCAGTACTTAAAGGGGGCCTATAGGAAAGATGGGGAAAATCTTTTTAGCAGGGACACCTGTGACAGGACAAGGGGTGATGGTTTTAAACTAAAACAGGGTAGGTTTAGACTGGATATAAGGAACAAATTCTTTACAATAAGGGTGGTGAAACACTGGAAGGGGTTTCCCAGAGAGGTGGTGGAGGCCCCATCCTTGGAAACATTCAAGGCCAGTTTGGACGGGGCTCTGAGCAACCTGTTCTGGTTAAAGGTGTCCCTGCTCCCTGCAGGGGGGGTTGGGCTGGGTGACCTCTAGGGGTCCCTTCCAACCCAAAACATTCTATGATTCTATGACATGAGTGAAGAAAGATTTATGGAAGAGTTGTTCTCTCTATCATACCAATAGATGGAGAAAAGCAGGGAAGATTTAGGCCCATGACTCTCAACAAGACTTTGTGATACTGAAAGACTTTCCATTTTGCTTAGCCCAGCAGCTGATTCTCAGACAGCCAAATTAGATAACGTGTCTACTGCAGTTGGCACATTTTAAATATAAAAAATGTTCATTCTTCACAAGCCGTAAGACTGTTAAAGTTATTTCATAACATTTGTTCAAAACTCTGCTTTTAAAGTCTTTGTCACATAAGTTAACTGCTGAAGTGCTCTTACATCATTCTCCACAGATAAGACTTAGACTTGAACCATGGTAGTTGCTCTTATCATCTCTCAGCATATGTGCTTCTTGTGAGTATATCTGGAACCAGAATAGAAATGGTAAGAAATTCTCAATGTTACTAGCTTCTTGCCAGTATAAAACGTAAGTTTGTGAAAATACAGTCGGAGAATGAAAAGAAATGTTATTTGATGTTGTAGTTTAATCCCAGCCAGCAACTAAGCACCAGACAGCCACTCACTCCCTCCCCCTTCACGGTTGGATGGGGGAGAGAACTGGAAGAGAAAACATGTGGGTTGAAATAAGAACACTTTAATAATGGAAATAAAATGAAGTAAAATAGAAGTAGTAATAATACTATTAATAATAATGATATATGAAGCAAGTGATGCACAATACAATTGCTCACCACCCACTGACCGATGACCAGCCTGTCCTCAAGCAGCGATTGCAGTCCTCCCCTCACCCTTGCACCCCCTTCCCCACCAATACCTCCTGAGCATGATGTCATATGGTATGGAATGGCCCTTGGGCCAGCTGGGGTCAGCTGTCCTGGCCGTTCTTCCTCCCAGATTCCTGTGCCCCTGGCAGAGCAGGGGAAGCTGAATGCCCTATGCCAGCACTATGCCAGCTACTGGGAAGAAAATTAACTCCATCCCAGCCAAAACCAGGACAGACATGCTGGATCTCAGTGAATGTCATATTGCTTTTACCTCACCTGTATGTGAGAAACTCATATTCAGAAGCACCTCAGCCTTTCCAGGGACATGAACGACTAAGTGGAGTGACCCAAGCTCTCCTTGAAGTCTGTATTGAGAAACAGGATCATCCAGGTAGCATTTCAACTCGCCTGTCATTTCTTCTATTCCACATCAATAGGGAAGCAGAATCTTTTGAAATTCCCTATGAAAGTAGGAAGGTTAATGCCTGGATACCCTGCAGTAGCCCAGCAGGACACATGATGCTCCAGGGTGGCACTTCATGATGCAGAAGATCTCTTCCAGCTCCTGCTGCTGCAGTGCTCAAACACCATAGCTGGATATCCAGAGTACAAAAGCTGGCTCTCTGGGGAGGGAGCTCTCTCAGAAATCTCTGATAATAAAATCATTCCTCTTCAAATATTCATTGGCCCAGAGAGAGAGGGAGGAAAAAGAAAGCGTGTTCATGGAAAGAGTTTTAACACCTATCTCCTTGGTTGTAAGCAGAAATTAAATCCCAGAAAATACCTAAGAGTTTTGCCAAAATTATATATCTTCCTGTAAGAGAACTGGGGTTTTGTAGACTGAGGAAAACATAGGTTTCTCAGGAAATTTTCACCCAGCTTTCGTTTGAATTACACTTTCTGCAAATATTGCTGTGGTTGTAGGAGCCTTGAATAGTGGCACTGAGTCACGATGTTGAAACTGAGCTTCAGGCAGGTAGAAAATTAAGGCTACCAGAAGTATCATAGAATCATAGAATGTTTCGGGTTGGAAGAGACCTTTAGAGGTCATCTAGTCCAACCCCCCCTGCAGTGAGCAGGGACACCACTAAGTAGATCAGGTTGCTCAGAGCCCCGTCCAACCTGGCCTTGAATGTTTCCAGGTAGTCACTGATATCCTGGAAACCATAAATTACCTTAATGTGATGATATAAATTGCTTTAATATGATAGTAATTTGGCCAACAGGGACAGGATGAAAAAATGAGGGGGAAGAAACCACTACTAAACTCTTTCTGTATGACACTGACGCAGCTGAATGTCTGGATATGGTTCACCCTCTTGTGTTTTTAGCCAGAATTGCAGTCCTATGGAGAAAATACTGGTCTAAAATAGGAAGGGAAGGTGGAAAAGTGGGATCAGTCCTGCTAGGGCTGGTATATGTGACTCAGGACCTATGGGAGACCAGCACCCATCTTGAGGAGCAGCTGGAGGTCCGGTGGGACACCCTTGTGCATCCTGCACGGCATCAGGATGTATCCCTGGGAGAAGTGTCAGGATGAAGGTTAGCGGGAAGGACCTCCTCTGCTCAGTGAGAAGTTGCTGTTCCAGATGTTTGCTCATTTTTTAACATCTATCAAAGTTTATAAACTGTAAGCAAAGAGCTTCTATTTCCTCTTTTTTTTATTAAAGTTAGAAATATAAAGATCAGATAAAAGCTATAACGTAAAAAAAAAAAGCAGGAAGATGATTCTGAAATAGAGTTTTATCAATGTAATAATATTGACAGTATCTGAAGAGGCATATTTGTGATAATGACCCTCATTAAATGGGTCAGAAAGTTTCTCCAAGCAACCAATGCTACCGATAGGCAACAAATCTGAGTCCTCGGTTCTGGGTCAATAGAGATGCACAGTCCTTTGAGGTCATGCCCTGCATTGTAAAGGACCTGGAAAGATATGAAATGAAAAAATTTACTCAAGGAAATGCATAATTAGAAGCAATACACCAACTAACATGGCACTGTGACCACGTGCAGCAGATCCAGCTAAACCTCCCCCTAGGCAGGAGCTGGTGGCCTGCCTGCAAATAGAGGGGGGAGAAGGCACATTTAAGGCCTTCAGATGAATGTAATCCCCTTGCAGACATCCTAAAGGTGTGCACTGCTAGGAATTGATACTAATATAGTTCCTGGAAAATTATGGAGGAAATTAGATATTTTGATGGTGACTTTGGGGGACTTGGATCTACTGTTTTTGGGGGGTTCTCTTTTACAGCAGCATTATTTTCTACATGCTGCAATGTGAATTCCAAACAAGCATGGGACCTATAGAGAGGATGGGAAGGGATATATATATACTTCTTTCTTTGTATGAATGCTTTCAAAAAGCTTCATATTTCTCAACGTGTGCCTCTTACTTTGGCCATACAAAAAAATGCTTTCTCTTTCTTTTTCTGTCTCATCCCCGCTCACATGAAGCATCAGAGAGCCTTGAAATATCCATAAGGAATTTTCCAAATGAAAAAAATTGAATTATAAATAATAATAATTAATAAAATAATAATAAATAATGAAAAGCTCTGTTTGTGAATAGGTGGTGAATCATGTATTTATTTGGCAAAATCTGTGCAGATCTTCATGTGCATATGGATGTGTGAAGCCTGACAATCTGTTCGTGCCCTTAGATATAGATGTGCATCAAAACATTTTGTCTTGAGATTCCCAGAAGAGGGCAGCAGAAGACTGATGGTGTGATAATGCACCTATTGCTCAACAGCAACACAATTTACCCATTATCATGAGACGGTTGAGTTTGGAAGGGACCTGTGGAGGTCATCTGGTCCAACCCCTCTGCTCAAGATTGCCCCTGTTCTGGTGAGATATTTAATCACTCTTATTTCTGGGGGGAAATGAAAGGGGCAATTCTAGGATCTTTCAGCCAGATTAACAAGAAGTAACTATGCAAAAGTAAAATGCTACCAAGGAACACCCTTATTATCCGAGGTAATGCAATGTTTGTTGTAAGCAAGAGAATGCATTCACTTACTGCAAAGCCCTCTGTCATGGTGGCTGGGACAGTCTGCACATTTTGGTCCGCTTCTGGAAGGTGTAGCCATTTGCATTGCATCATTTCCTCTGAAATTTGAAAGAAATACAACACAAAATGAGATCAAAGTACAGCTCTGAGCCTTTAACAAGAGTTTATGTTATTTAACACAATGAAAAGCATCCAGAAGTTTTTGGATACAATTATTTTCATAGACAGTCAGTCATGTTTTAGTTTCAGATATTCATACAATACAATAACTTTGATTTTAAATAAGAACGACAATAAGCTATAGAGTAAGAAAATTAATCCATTATTTGTGTTTGTATAGCATTATCAGTTTTAAAAAAAAAATATTAGATGCTTCCTAGTTCTGCTTTCCTAATGGTTTTCAAATGATTGTGGCTTATAAGGAAATAACCTCAGCAGATGACTTCTGACATGCAGGTGGTTTAGGTACGCTCTTTACCTCTACAAATATTCAATTACTGTTGGATTTCACTTTGTGTCTGACTTTCTTGTTTGTGGTCAAAGTTATAGGATGATTTGTGCACGATGCCTGATTCTGCAGAGACAGACCTTTCTTTGTTCATACGCTAAAATTTCCCTAATATGTATTTCAATGTGAAATAAAATAAATAACCTGATGTTAAACCCATAATTCACAGTGGTATTTTCAAAAATTATAAATGGTTAAAATAAACTGTAATAATTTTATCCTACACATGATCAATGGACCATAGGAATTTTTTAAAACATATTAATAATTATTGCATCTTAAATGAGTAAAAAGGCAGTACGTACAGAGGACAGCATTGGTGAACATAAAATTAGTTGAACTGGTTCCTAGGACAGTAGGCAACTGCACATCCAGTCTGCTAAATGTTGTACTAAACAAGCTGCAGAATAAAAAATGAACACACTATTTCTGAGTCATGTTTTATTAAATTCTTATCAAAGAGCTCAGAAAGTAACAGAACCAGAAGATAACTTTTTGTTTCATTTTTGTCTATGTAGCATTTAAGTTTACAGTTTAGCTGTCAGAAAGAATAAATAGAAAAATTAGTTAATCATGTCCTCCAGTTTCCAAATGTTTTTGAACAAGTTTCTGGCAGGACACTAAAGTTGAAATTCAAATATTTTCATCATCATTATTTTGCTTTGACATTTCCCAATCAGGTATTTCAATTCCTGTATAGAAAATATTTATTTCTAAATTAAAGTTATTGAATTTTTTTTTATACAGAATAATATTTCTCTTCTGGAAAGCTCTTCCTAAATACTGGTTCCATTGCCTCAGAATTAGATGAAAAAGGGGTTTTAATTTATCATTCATCTTTGAATCAGGGTGTGAATGGTAGATACTGGTTTGATGACACTGATAATTTTTTTTCTGATGATAAATATCTCCCAGTTCCCTTATGCATACTGTAATTCTAGTGTATCACTGCAGTTTGTTTCAATTCTCCATACCTGAGTATAGCTCTCAGTATTGCCATTTTTTGTGGCTGCTCCAAATCCATACTTGAAATTGGAGGGCTAACTATATCAGACTTGAATTGCTTCAGCCCATGTTCTTAGGTTTAGAATCATAAAATCATAGAATGGTTTGGGTTGGAAGGGATCCCTAGATGTCATCTAGTCCAATCCCCCTGCAGGGAGCAGGGACACCTTTAACCAGATCACGTTGCTCAGAGCCCCATCCAACCTGGCCTTGAATGTTTCCAGGGATGGGGCCTCCACTACCTCTCTGGGCAACCCATTCCAGTGTTTCCCTGCTCTCATTGTAAAGAATTTCTTCCTTATATCCAGTCTACACCTACCCTGTTTTAGTTTAAAACCATTACCCCTTGTCTTGTCACAACCAGGCCTACTAAAAAGATTGTCCTCATCTTTCCTATAGGCTCCCTTTAAGTACTGAAAGGCCACAATCAGGTCTGTCCACAGCCTTCTCTTCTCCAGGCTGAACAACCCCAACTCTCCCAGCCTGTCCTCATAAGAGAGGGGCTCCAGCCCTCGGATCATTTTTGTGGCCCTCCTCTGGAGCCTCTCCAACAGTTCCATGTCCTTCTTGTGCTGAGGGCTCCAGAGCTGGATGCAGGGCTCCAGGTGAGGTCTCAGCAGAGCAGAGCAGAGGGGCAGAATCCCCCCCCTCGACCTGCTGGCCACTCTTCTCTTGATGCAGCCCAGGACACTGTTGGCCTTCTGGGCTGCCAGCGCACATTGTTGGCTCATGCCCAGCATTCCTTCCCTCAGTACCTCCAAGTCCTTCTCCTCCCAATCCCTTCATCCCCCAGCCTGTATTGATACTGGGGGTTGCCCCAACCCAGGTGCAGGACCTTGCACTTGTCTTTTTTGAACCTCATATATATATATATATATACATATACACACACACACACATGTTCCTTTCTCTTTCCCTATCAATATTTATTGTCGATAAATGACATCAACTTTCGGGATGCACATTTCAGAAGAAAGAACTTTTCTTAAGGAATAGGTGACTGAAGATGAACCAATCCAACTGCATTGTTCTGCCTTTTTTTATTTGTCTCCAGGTCAAGAAAAGAGAGAAGATAAAAGGCTTGTCCTTTTGCAGCACTTTGACTTTGCCAAAATAGTTGTAGTCTGATCAGCAAGCTGCAGTCCTGATGTTGTGTTCACAAAATGAAAGCTCAAGATTAGGGATGGTTGCTTTGCAATTGTCTTTTCTGACTGTAGCAGAAGAGTGGAACAAATATTTTGAGGCAGACACGTAGGTCAGCAACTTGCTTCGTAGCCATGCACAGAATGACCTGCAACACCGGGTGACATGGTGTGGTGATATTTTCTTCCAAGTGGTTCCTGAACTTCTATTTGCTAAATAAAATTTATATTGCGTTAGCTCACTGAGGCCAAAAGGCTGTGGCACGGGGCATTATTGGACACAAAATTCACCCCACGTGTTGCCCAAGAGTAACCTACTTGCAGAATGGCTACCGATGTGTATACCTTCCCCCTTTATTCTGAAGAGATGTGTGGCACGTGTTTGCTTTTCTGGTCCAGCACAGCATCACTCAGCTCACCTTTCCTTTTTGCAGGATCTTTGCTTCCACTCATTTATAAGGTAATATCACAGGTCCTCAATGATCAACTCTGCTCTATTTAAACACAGTGTGTCTTGCTTCCTTCCGTGCTGCCTGTTGGCTTTCACAAGACATAAAATATCTGCACATCTCCCCATTCTTTTCTTGCAGTTCCCTCCCTCATCCTTGCCTTTGCTGTAATGCCTTGCACGCTCAGCACCATTTTTGCTCTGCTGGGTCGACGTTGCCGTCCACAGTACAACTCGATATTGTTCCACTCTTTCCTGTCTTCTGCAGTATTTCTGGCAGCTATGTGCTGTTGCCAGGATTTTCATATCGGATTATAATTCCTTTCTAACACAGTTGCTTTTGTTCTTTATTTGTATAGTGGCCAGCTCTACGGGAAGTTGCTTGTGATAAGGTCTCCCATATCTTTCTATGTTCTGAGGTAAGGGCAGGGGTTCTTTTTTATCTGAAGTACTTGTGACAACTTTGATGAGATCAGGGTTATCACTATCAGAAAATCTAATAAACTGAATACCATAGTTATTAAGACTGCATGTCTATTGACTGTGAGAGGAGGCAGCCTAACACCTTCAGACACTCAACGTCTTGGAATATAGTTCCATTATTTTACTCCATCCACTGTTGTCAGTAATTTTCATTAAATTGCTACAGCCCCCTGAGTTTTTTATTTTTATTTTTAAAATGAAGTAATACTACTGCAAGTATTTCTTCAAAATGTGCCACACGTTTAAATAGTGAAGTCTGTCAGATATGCTACAATTGATGCTCTATGGCTAAAATAATTGGGAAGAAAACAAAGATCAATAAAACTGACATCCGGGATCATGGAACAAAGGGCAATTTAGCATATCAATTCCGACATCCTCATGTGGACTACCTGAAGGGGTGGAGTAAATTAATTAAGAAAACCCTAATTTCACAGGGTTCTGCAAATGTATGTATTGTTTTAAAGATAAATTTATGGGAAGTTCTAAAAAAAAAAAATCAGTTTGAGAGATTTGACTGTCGAAGTTCTTTTTCCAGCCCTTATATAAACCTGAACTACAAGAATCTGATTTGAGCTTAGGCAATGAAGGCAAAATTCAAGTTTCTTCAGTTCCACTGAAGTTAATGACAGCTTAATTAGTGCCTTTGATTCAAATTCATGCTGTTCTGTGTGGGTCAGGCTTTGCATAGATCTTTTTCTTAGTTGTACAAAAACCTTGCAGACCTGATCTTTTTAGCTAACTTTGTTTTGCAAAAAGGAACATTATTAATTTCTTCCACAGAACCCAACTCACTTTCTACTCCAGATTATTATTAGGGAGATAACCAACAGGGTAATAACTCAAACAGTTACTGTCAGATGGGGTAGGTGCCACAGAAAAAAAGCTAAGCACATAAATGCAGAAGCTACAAGTCTCTTTGAAGGCTATTGGACCACCAGGGTTGAGATGCTGGGCATAGATGACTCACAAATTGGAAATTTTGACTACTGCACCATTGGTTTTGAACTGGAGGGTGCATGCATTCAGCCAGCATGGAGAGCAAACAGAGCAAATCCACCCTCCTCAGAGAAACACCCCATTCAATGTCTGCCCTCAAACTTGACAGAGCACAGGTACTCTACATCACCACGGCTTTTCTCCACCATCTTTCAGTCCAAGCTGGTGAGGGGTCTGGACCACAAGTCTTATGAGGAGTGGCTGAGGGTGCTGGGGTTGTTTAGTCTGGAGAAGAGGAGGCTGAGGGGAGACCTTATCACCCTCTACAACTGCCTGAAAGGAGGCTGTAGCAAAGTGGGTATTGGCCTCTTCTCCCTGGTAATGGGCGATGGGATGAGAGGGAATGGCCTCAAGTTGCACCAGGGCAGGTTTAAGTTAGACATTAAGAAAAAATTTTTCACCGAAAGGGTTGTCAAGCATTGGAATGGGCTGCCCAGGGAAGCGGTGGAGTCCCCATCCCTGGGGGTATTTAAAAGCCAGGCAGACGAGGTGCTTAGGGACAGGGTTTGGGTTTGGTGTTGGGATGGAAGTGGGCTTGATGATCTTAAAGGTATTTTCCAACCTAAGCAATTCTATGATTCTATGATAAGCAGATGTACTGATTAGATCGCAGCCCACTGTGGCACAGCTGCAGTCTTTTAAGGGTTGACGTTTTCTTCCACTTTACAAAGGAGACATTTCAGGCACCAGTGTCTACAGGTGATTTTTCAGGTCCGCTGTCAGAGGCAGACCTTCAGACTGGCAGTGCAACTGCTCCTCGTTTGCTGGGCTGTGTTGACTTGACTATTGAGTTTAAGTCTCTGCTGAACATGGCTTAATCAGATCTGTAGTGGTGAAAGATGAGGAGCAGCTGAGAAAGACCCAAACTGTTGCCTTCTAGCTAGACCTGGATGTTGAACAGGGCAACCAGTTTGTTCGGGCTAACCAGGGAAGAGGGGAGCTTTAGAAAGCAGACACAGTCTCCATAGGAGTATAGTGATTGCTTCAACTTTATTGCAAAGTACAGGTATACTTATAGAGCAGAGCAGGGTTCACACAGCATAAGCAATAATTTCATAGGTGTAACACACTGTCCATACACTTCTCCTCTAATAGCGATTGGATATATACAGCAAAGCCTCACTCATTGGTTACTTTACCCTACTTGTGGTTACTGCTTCTCTATTCTAGCAACTAAGCATTTCCCCTTTAATAGCATCCCATACACTGGCTAAGCATTTCCCCTTTAAGAGCATTCCAACCCTATCAGAACCTGATGTCTTTATTCTGCTAGGAATGTATCCACAATCCCCCTTCTTTATTTTTGTGCTAACCAAACTCCAGGAATAGCCCTCTTTATCATATCAGTCACACACCTGGATTGTCCGCATGGCTCCACAACACATTGTGGCCCTGTTGTTCAAGAAATCCCTCTACATCTGGAAAGAGACTTCTGCTCAGTCCTGAGATTGTTTTGGCTTTGTCCTTCTAGTGGCTGCTACTGAGCTTTGTATGCTTATATACACAATATAATGTGACTGACCTGTAAGTGTAAAACTACTGTGAATAAACATTGTTCAGGTTATTTGCCCTCTGGCCAGTAGCAAGGAAATTCTCAACAAGTGAGGCTGTAGACTAAGCATGTACATAACTGTGTCTGACCGTGGTTACCTGAGGCAGTGTTATTTCAATAACTATTCACTTCTGCCACAGATCTCATAAACAGATTTAATAGTTAAATATATTTGTATATAGCCTAAAAAAACAGGAAGGAAGTGTTTCTGAATTTCTTGACCTCTTGCTGTGAAATGAAAAGGGAGATTTTTAACTTTTTGTGACCTGCAAACAGGAGCTCATTACTGTTGCATTCTTCTATAGAGAAATCAGCACTCTAGAAAGAGAGGACAGGAGAGCCAGACTCTTCTCAGTGGTGCCCAGGACAAGGGGCAATGGGCACAAACTGAAGCATCAGAGGTTCCAGTTGAACAGGAGGAAGAACTTCTTTACTTTGAGGGTGACAGAGCCCTGAACAGGCTGCCCAGGGGGGTTGTGGAGTCTCCTTCTCTGGAGATATTCAAACCCTGCCTGGACGATGTTCTGTGCACCCTGCTCTGGGTGAGCCTGCTTGAGCAGGGGGGTGGGACTGGGTGATCTCCCGAGGTCCCTTCCAACCCTTGCCGTTCTGTGATTTTATGAGAGGACAATATAGAGTAGAGGCTTTTTTCTTTTTTTTTTCAAAGATAGAGGTCATCTTAGCAATTAATAAAATAAGAGATAAAATTGTCCGCATAATCATGTCAGTCACCCCCACCACCTGCAAGGACTAGCCATGTTAAATATTTTAATTTCCTGTAAGATTTTGATTTGTTTGGCAAAACATCTCTTCTAAAGTACATCTGATTCTTAGTTAGAAATAATCTTTTTTAAAAGAATTATGGCTTTGAAACTGAATTAAGAAACTTACAATAAACCTAGCATAATGTTATTTGAAAAAAATATTGTTAAAAAATGAAAATTTTATTTTCATGGTCAAATATGAGTCTATTTTATTTGGCTAATCTATCACTTACAAGCACCACGTTAGGAAATTCCCACTGAGAATGTGTTTATTTGCTAGTTTTATTGAATAAAGGTTTGACTACCAGATTTGAAGATGGATTCACTTCCGTATATTGATGTGGAGAAGTTAATCATCTACTCCAAACTCTTTGTCTGAACTCTTAGTGGACAAGGCAGGTGTATTCATTAGAAACATTTTCTAAATCAGTACCACAGGACATCAAGAATCTGGCTCCAGAAAAGAAATCTGGGGTAAAATTCATTCCAACTCGTGGGATAACTCAATAGTGAAAGCACTTGCATTTGAACTAGTATTTTTGTAAATAGCTAAAAACTGCTTTTGAATTCAGCTTTAGGAAGCACCATATCTAATGCATTTAAAATGTTAGATTAGAATAATAAGAATTATGAGATACAGGTCAATGAGACAGATGAGCTACATCCCTTCGGTCACATTTTTCCCATAAAACAAATAAACCAATGCCCGTTGTAAGTGGATGCTAACAACAATATGGAAGGATACAAAAAAAGTGAACGAAAAAGACTTCTGTATGGAACCCTCACATGGAAGAACACTTTTTTTTTTCAGATATGTCTTCCTCTGTGAGAATCTGATGTAACCAAACTAAACATAGTGATGCCCAGCTGATGTTTTGGAATAAATCTGTTATTTGAAAGAAATCTGCCAACGGGAAATAAAGCAATCAAACAATAACAACATAATTTCTCAGAATCCAAACTAACTTTTGATGTAGGTGATTTATTGATTAAAACAAACAAAAAAAAGGACATGGAAAAAACATCCCCTTCCTTCTAACTAATAGTGAAAGGCACAAAGGAATCCAAGCTATCACAGAAATCTCAAATGTAACAACGATCTGGAGATATTTGTTTCTTACTCGTGGATAAAAATGGGTTTAAGGGCTCAGGTTCAGTTCATGGTTAATGCCTTCAGCCCTAACTATCTCTGTGTAAAATGGCCTATACAAACTGAAGTTTTTCATGAATGCCTTTTTGTTTACTACGTGTATTTACTGGGAAAAAGGTGTTTCTCTAACCTAGCAAAAGTGATGACAATGTGGGGACTTTTGCTGTGAATTCTTTAAAAAAGCGTTAGCCCTAAATTCATTCCATATATAAGCATTTTAGCCTTCTCATGCACTTGAGGTAAGAGTATAGCAGAGGTATTGCAGATGGCACAGGAAGAAGGTTCACAGAATCACAGAATTGCAAGGGTTGGAAGGGACCTCGGGAGATCATCCAGTCCAACCCCCCTGCTAAAGCAGGTTCTCCTAGAGCATGCTACACAGGACTTCATCCAGGCGGGCTTTGAATATCTCCAGAGAAGGAGACTCCACAACCCCCCTGGGCAGCCTGTTCCAGTGCTCTGTCACCCTTAGAGTAAAGAAGTTTTTCCTCCTATTCAACTGAAACCTCATATGTTTCAGTTTGTACCCGTTGCCCCTAGTCCTGTCGCTGGACACCACTGTAAACAGACTGCTTCCATCCTCTTGACTTCCACCCTTAAGATATTTGTAGGTGTTGATGAGGTCCCCTCTCAGTCTTCTCTTCTTCAGGCTGAACAAGCCCAAGGTTGGTCTTCTTGTAACAGTGTCCAGCTGGTAAAAAATATATTGAATTTGCTGAGACTGAAAAGCATGTTAAAGTGTGGAAGAAAACAAAAAAATCTGATTTGCAAGTCAGTGAGTCCTGCATGGACCATTCTGTTGGACTGGTTGCAGTAAGAAAATGAGAAACATTTGCAGCAGTAAAAAGAAGTATTAAGGCAATCTCCATTTAAAATCACAGTACTCCAGCATGAAGAGTCATTTGGAAATGATATTGCTGATTAATTGCAGTCTGCCTCATAATAATTACTGAACTAACTGAATTCGGCCACAGTCAAGCTTGTTTCTCACCTTTTTTGTAATAGCATAGAGGTTATAACACTCTGAAATGGGAAACTACTTGATAAAAGATGAATCGAACCTATATAACCAGAGGGCATATTACATACCCATTCACAGCGTATCCTGACGGAGAGGGCTTTGCACACACCTCGATGAAGCTGAGCCATTCCACAGTCTGATATGCAGGAACCATAGGGCTAGATAGAAAAAAGGGCAAGCAGGAGTATTTAATTGCATGGAAAGGGCCCTGAGGAAAATCACTGTAAAGGGAGGCATAGATTTCTGCCTTCTGCATCCTGTAACACTTTCCTCTTTCAGAGAGGCATGGAATCATAGAATCATAGAATCATTTAGGTTGGCAAAGACCTTTAAGACCATCAAGTCTAACCATTAACCTAACCCTGCCATCCCAACACTAAACCTTGTCCCTAAGCACCACATCTGCCTGGCTTTTAAATACCTCCAGGGATGGGGACTCAACCCCTTCCCTGGGCAGCCCCTTCCAGTACCTGACAACCCTTTTGGTGAAGAAATTTTTCCTAATGTCAACCTAAACCTGCCCTGGTGCAACTTGAGGCCATTTCCCCTCATCCTATCGCCATTACCAGGGAGAAGAGACCAACACCCACCTCACTACAGCCTCCTGTCCGGGGCGTGATCTGACAGAAAATGTACACACAGTTCAGGAAGCAGAACCTGGAACACTCTGTTCTGTAATGAACTGCAGAAAAATAACTGGTTAGAAAAAAAAATATTTCCTGGCTGAAATTCATACACATCTTTTACAAGTTTCTGCTATTGGAAAATATCCAGTTATTCCCAGTAGTATCAACAATACCTGAGCACACGTGCTTATGCTAGTGCTTTTCTATGATCAAGGTGGGGAAAAGCAAATACATACAGTTCTTCATAAATCAGTGAACAGACTCTTCTGAAAGAAGTCATAAAATATAGTTGTGTCTAACTAAAAGGTTTCTACATCTGACCTAGTTATCTCTACAGGGAAGGAGATCTTCTATATTAGTGGAAACCTAAGTCTAAATGCAGCAGGCTATATGGAGGCACTTGGCACCATTTTGTATAAAATAAGATGTCCAAAACACCCTTGACGTGCTAAAGATGTTACAAAGGCCATATGGCAGACCTGCGCGCTTCCAAATTGTAGCTGAAGCCCTGGCAGGATACTCTGGGACATCTCAGGAGGCTTTAGATTCCAAACTGAATTAAAGGCTTACCTGACACAATGAGGCATGTCTTGGAGAGACACCTCTTATGCTAAGATGTCCATATTTTAGCAGGTTTATTGTGTATCAAGCTCTATTTTCTTCCTTGATCTAGCTCCACCAAGGAGAGGAACCCAGAGTAGTTTTTTCAGAAAAGCTAATCTTGTAGAATCAGGTGAATCTCCAGGTGAAAGGCAGATGAGATCAGTAGCACTCAAGGCATCCCTGTTTTCTAAGCATGCACTCCTGTACATTTTATTTCATGACTTGCAATATTGCTGTTATGATTCCACATACCCATCACAATCTTTTAATAACTAGGGTAAAATGCAATTTATATTCAAACTGTATATATCTGTAGTACAGCTGCCCTCTTCTAAATAAATTTCACTTTATAGTCACTGAAGAAAAACAGTCACTTCTGAGATGTGATGTGTATTGCTCTGAGTGTCTCACCCCAAACAGACCACTTAAAACTGGGATTAAAACTAGGTATTTTTCTCCATCAGCAATAAAAACAATTTGGAGCAATTGGTCTGCATTATAGATATTTCATACCAGGAGACCTGAATGTCACCTCCTACTCTTCAGCAATGGAGTGTAATGAACTGGAAGTGTCTGTTATCTATGAGGAAGTTTAGTTTGGACCAGATATCCCAAAATGAATCTGCAGAGAGAAAAAAATCATGCAAAAACTTGCAGCAGCCAGAAATTGTTTTAGAAGCATAGTAAATAAATACTCCCAGCTTTCTGTTTTGCTTGTGTGACTGATATCTCATAAATTGTCTATCCTAATAAATTCCTCGTGCTCAGAACAGCTGTGTCCAGAGATGTGGGGCTGATGTTTCACCTACTGTTTCAAATTCAAGTGCATTTACTGACAATGTCTGGCTTAAATTGCCATCTTTGTCCTGTGTTCTGAGATTCTGCTGGATTTTATTGGTATCAAACTGGAACAAAGAGTGCCTTTCTATTTGGTTTGCCTGGTACATAGCAGGACATGGTAGAACCTGAATACAAAATACAGTAAGCAGGAATTAGTGAGGAGGAGGGAAAAGAAATTAAATGTAAAAAGAGAACCATGCAAAAGTGAGATACAGGTGTACTCCAAGCAAGGTCAGCTACAAAATGGGGCCACTGAAGGGCACCACAACTGTTGAATTCATATCCACCTGCAGTTAGGCTTTGTGGACAAAGCCTGACAGTGGTTAGGGCCAGCTTAGGTGGTTAGAGCTAAATTCTGCTCTATTGTATCCAATGACCACACAATCAGCAGTTAAATAAGGAATTTAGCAATCAGCTCCTAGAAGAGCACACAGGCTTTTCTCCTCATGTCCGCTGCTGGCCATGAGAAGTCACTGAAAAAAGTTCCTGGATCTGCAGGGACCAACTCTGTTTGCTTGTCCTCAGCTCTTAACAGCTTAATACCTTTGGCTAGTGTCTTGCTTACATTTTGGGGATGGGAACCCTGTCCCTCACTGCATCAGTACAGCTGCAGAGCACTGGGAGAGATCGGTTTTGTGGGAACAGCTGTGGATGTGGATTTGCAGAGCCTGCAGCTGTGTGCAGAGAAGAAATGTGTAGGGTAAGAAAGAGGGCTAACAGCTCATAAAACCCAAAGCATAAGGGCAGAAGTCTATGATCAGTGCTATGCGAACAGTGCAGCAATAGCCTAGGGCCATTTGTTGCAGGTTGAAGCCCTTCCAGGTTTGATTTCTTATCCACCCAGCTCAAACTAAGCAGTCAAATATGCTTGCCAGACAAATAGCAAAACTGTGGCCTAGAGGGGGAGAACACGCCAGCTGGGAGTCAACCTAGAGCCGAAGAAAAATTTCTGATGTTGTAAGCAGCAGATCTTTCACATCCTACCTCTGACACCAAATATGAAGAAGAGATATCAAGAGTATGCTACTTGTAATGTCAGCTTGGGTTGTGAAGTCAGCACATTGCGATTCTGTGATTCTGTGACATTCACAGATCCTTAGGAGAGTAGAGCCTACAGAGAAAGGGTAGATAGCGGTGTTGACATGATGCACACTTTAATCTGTCCCCTTTGCAAGCCATAACAAGCTGTCCCTCAACCTAGATGACTCATGAACGACACACTACCCTCTTCTGAGGAAAAGGAATACCTTACATCTGGATGGCCTAACCTAAAGAAATGACTGCTCTGATATGTGACGGGATTGTTTTGAATCCGTGAGATTTTAGTCCTGTGAAAAATTGCAAGAAAACTATTTCTGAAAATGGGCAAGGTGACTTTGCACTCAGAATGAGCAGAACCATCGTTTGGCTGCGGATATGGCTACAGACCAGTTTCTCAGAGCGGGAAGGCTCCAGTGGGTCCACAACCATGAACAAAAGTTTTACTGGTTCTGGCCCAAAATGTTCAGCTGTAGGAGAAGGTTTCTTTTGTATTCTTGTTTGGAAAATTGTGAGCTAGCTGAAGAACACTGGTTTAGTTATCCTGAAACTATTGGGGGTTTGGGTCACGTATGCCAGTAAGTTCTGTCTGGAAGTAATTTTTCGGAGTTGGATAAACACTATTCCTTTCTCCTACTGGCATGGGATTAAAGCACTCAAGCAGGCTACATGAAATCCAGTTTAATTCCCTCTGTTTTAATAGACATAGCAGCTCTTTACAGAGCTCCCCCAAAGGGGTTATACATTATTTTCAAGAGGCTGTTCACCCCTGTTGATAGCAACTCTGCAGCCTCATCGTTAAGACATTCCCCTGGGAAGCAGTGTAGGTCTATTCCAGTGTTGCTTTAGGAATTGCAGACCCTGCACAGATATAGGGGCCCAGAGTGGCTTTGGATGCCATGTAGGTCTCGCCTGGCCTCTTCCTTCTATTCCAGAAGGGTATGGGTCTCTCACAAACCATCTGCCAGCCCCACACAGGCATTGGGATCATCTAATACCACATTAGACACTGATGTTTGGGCATCTTAACCACTTCCAGAAGTCATGGAGAAGAGGGGATAAAAGAGGGCACATTCATGAGTGCAAGCCACTCCAAATCCCTCGTGACATGAGGATTAGGGCACTTTTCCAGGAGGGACGTGTGTTTCAGCACAGACAGGAGAGGGATCCATCCATGTTTGCTACACAATGGCTGAAGTATTTTATTCATATAGCTACTAACTGTGAAAGAGAAGGAGATCCAAGCACTACTTGCACTTCTCTTTGTCTCTGATTTTCCCATAAATGTTCTGAATTAAGCACCTTGTTCCCAAGTGAATGGAGTAATCCAGTCTGAATTATTTTTTTTTCCTAATGTGTTGGAGAAAATGGGAAAGAAAAGGTTATATTTTTTTATTTAAAATTAAGTTCCACTCCTAGGTCCCTGGTTGAGCTGCAGTAATAGAGCACCAGAAGAGTAACAATTATTTTAATCATCTTTTCAGGGTCAATCACTTCATTTCCAAATTCTGAGGCTTAATTTTAAATTTGTCTCTCTTAAGAGACTCTCCAGTAGGCATTTCTGTGTTTATTTGGGTTTTACAGTCACAGTTTGACATCGCAATTAACAGGTCAGGGTATTGCCTGATTACAGATCTTCATGCTCTTTTTCAATAATGCTTCACATTCGTATTTCTCTTTGAGAATACTTTATTATAGTACAACCCTGGACAGCTTTCAATTTATCTGTGGTGAGCGAGGTTTGGGAATAGAATTGGTGTAAGCATTGGCAAAGGTCTGGTAGGACAAAGAACAGTCTCTACCCAGATCTGAAAAATAACTTCCAGCCAATTATTTTAAGCACTTTGTCAAAGAACCTTCTCATAATCTTGGGGAAACAATGTACTGGATACAAGATATAGAGAATGTATATTACTTTTTTTGGGAGCACTCCAGAGCAGCTATGGGAGTCCCAGGATGGTGACCTTCTCAGGCTTCTTGTTTCAAGTGCAATTAAAATTCTAACACTGTCATTTAAAGCATTTTGGTGAAATCTTAAAGCTTTGGTTGTAGCTTTCTGCTACAGGTGCTTGCTGATTTTTTCCCTTTTTCTTATTTGTCCTGTCATTTTTTAAGGATTGTTACTTTATGAAGGAGAAATACAGATTTATGGATCATCTCTTTGGAAATATGCATTACAGTGTAGGGGCCACCCAGCGCTCTGCCTTTGATTATTATTATATTGCATGTTGTATTTTATGCTGACCATCTATTCCCGTTGGTCTGTTTACTCCTTCCCCCTCAAAAAGGAAGAATAAATAAATCCCCTAGTTCTAGCGTCTCAGACTGCTTCTTGCTATCTTTTTGCTGAACATTATCAGTCTCACAATCACCTTGTGAAACCGAGGAAGGTCTTGATATATTGCGTGGGCCAAGTGTATCCTCACTGAAATTCCCATTGCCTGAGGTAAAGTGTTGCTCTAGGTGGAGAAATGGTGCTACTAGGATTATTAAAGTTGTAAATTTCTAGCAGGAGAAAAACCCTGAAAATTTCAAATATCTGCAAGAAAAAAGGCACTTCCTTGCTTAATTCAGCCATGTAATGTTTTAAGTTATCATGCACTTTACTTAGCCCAGCTTAAAGTTGAACTCACACACACCTGTTCTAATAAAACCGTGCTGGGAATTTCCTGGAAGTGCGGTATAGTTGTATGTACAGAGTCATCTCTGTGCTGTTTACGTAATGTTATATTATAAATTTCTTTGGAATATTAGTATATCAACTTAGGACTTACTGATGGTGAACAGAGTGAAAAATTAACATAAGTCTTGCTAACAGGAAGATGGTTAATCCCGGAACAAAACATGTCTTTTTTGATGTCTCATCCATTTTAAAGCTTGCTATCCTCCAATTCACATTCATATACTTTGTTATTCTGTTGTTCCATCATTTATTAGTCCAGATAACATTTCCAATTTATTATGGTCTTTTCTTCGAATTCCAGTCCCTGGCTACAAAAATGATCTGAGGGCTGGAGCCCCACTCCTATGAGGACAGGCTGAGAGAGTTGGGGTTGTTCAACCTGGAGAAGAGGAGGCTGCGGGCAGAGCTGAGTGCGGCCATTCAGTGCTTAAAGGGAGCATATAGGAAATACAAGGAAAATCTTTTTAGTAGGGCCAGCTGTGACAGGACAAGGGGTAATGGTTTTAAATTAAACCAGGGTAGGTTGAGACTGGATATAAGGAAGAAATTCTTTACAATGAGGGTGGTGAAACACTGGAAGGGGTTTCCCAGAGAGGTGGTGGAGGCCCCATCCCTGGAAATGTTTGAGGCCAAGTTGGATGGGGCTCTGAGCAATCTGATCTGGTTAAAGGTGCCCCTGCTCCCTGCAGGGGGGTTGGGATAGATGACCTCTAGGGGTCCCTTCCAACCCAAAACATTCTATGATTCTCTGATTCTATGATCCCCTACACGATGTAGAATCTCAACCAGGTTCAGTTATACAATTTTTTTTAGAATTGGACTCCCTGTTCAACTGCACAAGTAAACAATGAAAATAGAGATTGGCTCACACTGCACGGGAGCCCTCAGGGCCCTTACCTGGCATCAATTCTTCACGTCAAGGTGAGATGTGAATTGAAACTTTTCTGAGTTTCAACTAAGTGTGCATTTCCTTCCTGGAGATGTAATCTAAACCACATTTTCTTTCTTTATATGTAATGACATATAAGTCAATATCAAAAGTCTTATTAAAGTCAAAGTATATCTTGTCTACTGCTTTTAGTTTACTCATTTTGCCAGTTACCCATCTGTTACATACCGCCCCTTTGGATCAGACACTCGAGATGTATCATATGCAAACTGATCAGGTGTTTATTGATTAGTGAACACACTGTGAGGTAGTAAGCAAAGCAGCCAGTAATCTCCATCAGTAATATAAGGAACCAAAATGATCCATAATCCAATTAACAAAATAACAAGCTACTAATATTAATTGACTGTTATATAGCTATACAGGTCTTTATGTGTAAGTGTCGTGGTTTAACCCAGCTGGCAACTAAGCACCACGCAGCCGCTCGCTCACTCCCTCCCCTCCGTCAGTGGGATGGGGGAGAGAATTGGGAAAACAAAAAAAAAAGTAAGACCCGTGGGTTGAGATAGAGACAGTTTAATAAGAGAGAAGAATAACAATATTAATAATAATGGTAAGAGAATATACAGAATATATCTAAAACAAGTGATGCACAATGCAATTGCTCACCACCCACTGACCGATGCCCAGCCTGTCCCGAGCAGCGATCGCTCCCCCCGAGCCGCGATCACTCTCCCTGAGCCACCACCACTCTCCCTGCCGGCTGACCGACTAACCCCCCCGAGAATGACGGCTGATACGCCGGAAGGCTGTGCTGCCATTCAGTGGGACCTGGACAGGCTGGAGAGCTGGGCGGAGAGGAACCTGATGAAGTTCAACAAGGGCAAGTGCCGAGTGCTGCACCTGGGGAGGTTGAACCCCATGCACCAGTACAGGCTGGGGGCTGACCTGCTGGAAAGCAGCTCTGCTGAGAGGGACCTGGGAGTCCTGGTGGATGACAAACTCACCATGAGCCAGCAGTGTGCCCTTGTTGCCAAGAAGGCCAATGGCATCCTGGGGTGCATTAAGAGGAGTGTAGCCAGCAGGTCAAGGGAGGTTCTCCTTCCCCTCTACTCTTCCCTGGTGAGACCCCACCTGGAGTACTGTGTCCAGTTCTGGGCTCCCCAGTTTAAGAAAGATGAGGAACTCCTAGAAAGAGTCCAGAGGAGAGCAACTAGGATGATAAAGGCACTGGAGCATCTCCCCTCCGAGGAAAGGCTGAGAGAGTTGGGCTTGTTCAGCCTGAAGAAGAGAAGACTGAGAGGGGACCTCATCAACACCTACAAATATCTTAAGGGTGGAAGTCAAGAGGATGGAGCCAAACACTTTGCAGTGGTGTCCAGAGACAGGACTAGGGGCAATGGGTATAAACTGAAACACAAGAGGTTTCAGATGAATATGAGAAAAAACTTCTTGACCCTGAGGGTGATGGACTGGAACAGGCTGCCCAGGGGGGTTGTGGAGTCTCCTTCTCTGGAGATATTCAAAGCCCGCCTGGATGAAGTCCTGTGTAACATGCTCTGGGAGAGCCTGCTTGAGCAGGGGGGTTGGACTAAATGATCTCCTGAGGTCCCTTCCAACACTTGCCATTCTGTGATTCTGTGATTCTGTTATATGGTATGGAGTAGCTCTTTGGTCAGTTTGGATTAGCTGTCCTGGCCGTGCTCCCTCCCAGCTTGTTATGCACCTGGCTGAGCAGGAGAAGCTCAAAAAGTCCTTGAGTAGTCTGAGCACTGCTTGGCAACAACTAAAAACATCCGTGTGTTATCCACATTCTTGTAGTACTAAATCCAAAACACAGCACTATGCTACCTACTATGAAGAAAATTAACTCTATGCCAGCCAAAACCAGGACAGTAAGTTAATATATATTTACTTTAAAAGAACATCATCATCTGAAAGCCTGAGTTTAAGAGAAAATTACAAATCTTTCCCTTGATTTTCCTTCCTAATTATTTTTGTTTCTTTGTCATTTACTCCTGTGTGAAAAGCCTGAGCAAACACAGGGAAAACCATCCGTAGTAACAATGATATTGGCCAAATGTGCACAGCAGGGTGAGGATCAGATAGTTTGGAGGGAGGTTCAATGGATGCCTCCAGGTTCCCAGTTCTTTGGTCACCTCCTGTGGTACGGCCTCTCTCTTGGGTCCGTTTGCTCTGGCATCTCTATCCAGGCACAAACTGTTCAAGCAAGAGATACAAAATATAAAGCAATTATTTATTGCGTTATATGTTTTTTAACATATCCAAAGGTGGCTATGGTCTGACAATCTTTGAGGTTCATAGGCTTACAGCCATGCACAATCTTTGCTGGTGGGGCAGGCACTGAGGGGGCTGGCTGGCCTCCCCAGCTCCTTGGAGTGCATCCCCAGTGATGCTGAGATACCAATTTCCACCAGCTCTGTGCACACTGATCGCTATGATGGTTCACCCCAAAGTGTGGTGCTTCCCAACCAGCTCCTGATCTACTCCTTGGCTTCTTTCTTCTTTTTTCTTCTTTTAGGACATTATACATTTCCATGTTGATGTTTTCCGTTTTTAATCGTTGAACTACTAACAACTCTATCTCAACAGTATGTCCTTTCTTTCTCTATTTTTACTTTATTGGCTTTCTACAAACTTTCCCTCTGCTTTTTCCCAGCAGTAGGAGTCAAGGGTTTGCATTGGGCCATGGATATTGGGAACACAGGCAGCTGAACCGTGGCACACATCTGGAGGGAGCTCACAGCTGGGATTACAGAGCCACAGGATTACACTCATTCTCAGTGTAAAATTCAAAGCTCAAACTATTTGCACATGTATTTGTGAATGTGTCCTTTTCTATTGCAAACCTGCTGAGCCACATCCAGTGGCGACAATTTTCACAGATGAATGAAGCCTTATACATTTATTTTCTCTTGACGTCGCCTCCATGTTTGCAACAAGAACAGTTCATTGGTGAGGGTGAGGATGCTCAGCTGCCTGTCAAAGCTGTGCATGAAGACAGTTAAGACAGCTGAAGTGTCTTCTGAAGTGAGGGAGGTGGCTGATTTGGTAAATCTATACAGTCCAAATATTGTTTTAAGGTGCCCTTTTTATTTTGCCCTTGTTCAAATCAAAGGGGCAAATGAGGGGGGATATTCACATCCTCTGCACCTAAAATACCCAGTGAGCCATCCCCGGCTCCAACTGCACAGAGAGGCTTCACTGCAGAGCACCATGGGGCAGCAAGTCAGAGATCACAGGGTAAAACCTCAGCCCAGCTTTTTAGCATGGAGAAAGTGGAGGCCACCGAACGCACTGTTGAATATTCCCAATAATAAGCAGCTCCAGATGTTAATTTTCCCGTGAGCGCGGTGTGCTGTTGCCCTCTGATGGATAGCAGCCATCCATCCCCTTCTTGGGCAAGGTGGGATGCCCAGGGACATGCTCTGCACACGCAGCAATGCTGAGCACTCATTAGGATGGCTAATCAGGGGATATGACTGCATGGGTATCGTGACAGGGGCTTCCCCACCTCTTTGCAAGCCCAACCCTGAAAGGTTTTGTATGAGTTCAGTAGGTTCGCTCAGGGTGCGATACCCAATTGTAGTTTCAAGTCTACAGATGTTGACATGCAGACTGAAAGGCTTCATACTGACACAGATTTATTACATGCGTACAGACCTGCTCCCAGCAGGGACAGCTAAATCACTATAGGAAAGTTTCATGTCAGTGTAACTGAAATAACAGCCTTGGCTTGTGCTGCTTTATATTTTCATGGGGTGATGACAGTATCTCTAGGCTCCCCTGGAGATTTGTCATTTTAATTTGAAGTGCCGCCCTTACTATTTTTTCCACGTAGAAGATGCTTTACATTTTTCTTTTAAGGCTTGTAAACAAATGGTGAGCAATGAAAAGTAACTTATGCTTCACTTTGCTTAAATAACAAATAAGAGTTGGAAGAAACTTTGAGAGTCCAAATGCAGAACCCACAGACCTAAAGCATTCCGACAGCAGTTTGCCTAAATTGGCTTTGCCTCTATTGAATTTAAGCTCTGCTGAACTGGCTCTGGGAGCCAATTTCACCCCCTACCCCTTCCCAAGAGATTGGTCTCTCAGAGTAAATAATGAAATAACATAAACCCAAACTTTAAACACAGTACTATATGTTAAAACCCAATGCACTTCCAGTCTTTCATGTATTACAGTTTGATGAACTGTATGATATTTTCTTTCTCCCTCATTATCTATGTAACCTTAAATGAATATGAGGAAAGAATTAACATTTAAGATTATGTTCCTTCAGAGACAAAATTTCAAAAATTTGTAAGATATGGGGGAAAGGAAATCTCTGCCTGAAGACAGGCTCAGTGCCAGAGAAAGAGAGTCCTATCACACAATATTTGTTTTATTATTTTATCATTCATTAAAAGTTTTCTTCTTCTGTGGAAGTTGATTGGATATCATTAACACTACATGGTGTTTATCGATAATACATAGTTATCTTACTCTATACAAACAGTGACTGGCTTGCAGCTGGCTTGCATTTCTCATGAAAAACCTTGACTGATTTCTTCTGAATGTTCTTATCTTTGCTTTCTTGTTATATTATTCTCTATAAACATCATAAAAGCTGCATTGAACAGACACTGCTTGCAGTTGTGATTTATGCTTGCTTGCCTGCTATTTATAGTATCATATCTATTTATTCTATGATATAACACATAGACACACTCTGAGAGTTAGGATTGAATGTCACCTGACCTCCTGTCCTGCTCTCTGAAGGTGAAGGGTCTACAGTGTCCCCAAACCAGCTCCCTCCCTCAGCATCCCAGCCGTGGGAAAAGCTCTGCTGTAACCTCAAACTGGGCTTGAGCCTTGCCAGTCTGCAAGGAAGTCTTCAGAGCCCTGAAGTTAGAATCATAGAATCATAGAATGTTTTGGGTTAGAAGGGACCCCTAGAGGTCATCTAGTCCAGCCCCCCTGCAGGGAGCAGGGACACCTTTAACCAGATCAGGTTGCTCAGAGCCCCGTCCAACCTGGTCTTGAATGTTTCCAGGGATGGGGCCTCCACCACCTCTCTGGGAAACCCCTTCCAGTGTTTCACTGCCCTCATTGTAAAGAATTTCTTCCTTATATCCAGTCTAAACCTACCCTGCTTCAGTTTAAAACCATCACCCCTTGCCCTGTCACCTTTGTCCCTACTAAAAAGATTGTCCCCATCTTTCCTATGGGCTTCCTTTAAGTACTGAATGGCTGCAATCAGGTCTCCCCACAGCCTTCTCTTCTCCAGGCTGAACAACCCCAACTCTCTCAGCCTGTCCTCATAGGAGAGGGGCTCCAGCCCTCGGATCATTTTTGTACCCTCCTCTGGATCCGCTCCAAGAGTTCCATGTCCTTCTTGTGCTGAGGGCTCCAGAGCTGGACACAGGACTCCAGGTGAGGTCTCAGTAGAGCAGAGCAGAGGGGCAGAATCCCCTCCCTCGACCTGCTGGCCACGCTCCTCCTGATGCAGCCCAGAGTACGGTTGGCCTTCTGGGCTGCCAGCGCACATTGCCGGCTCATGTCCAGCTTTTCATCCCCCAGCACCCCCAAGTCCCTCTCGGCAGGGCTGCTCTCGATCCTTTCTTCCCCCAGCCTGTATTGATACCAGAGGTTGCCCCGACCCAGGTTCAGATGAAGATGAAATCTAAACCAAGTTTTTGTAAGAATTAAAAAAAACCCACCAGGTTGCCTAACCAGGGACCATTTTTTAGTGAACTGTCTTACTTCTAGGTGAAAATATCCAATGATGTAACTAAAACCTGATCTGGGCCCTGCAGTTTCTTCTGGTTTACCAGCAATAAACTGCATGTATTTGCAACTGGAGAAGGTAATTTTTACCGACACTGAAACTTACCTTCAGATGTTCAGTTTTCCACCAGAGGGCACTCCTATATTTTTAATGAAGGCAAGTTTCTGAACAACACTGGGCAGGTTTGCATAGCTCGGCGTGTACGGCACAATTCTAGCTGCTACATGGCAAACAAAAAAATGCAGGGTGAGATTCACCTCATGGCACATCTGTCAACTCTACGCATCACTGGGCACCCTCCACTGCCAGGCATTCATGCCCAGGGAGTCTTCAGCACTCCAGATGTGCTGGGCTTCCGCACATAAAATAAATAATTAGTTCATACACACACTGTCAGATGTGGCCAGGATATGACCTGGTTTAACCTGGGATTGAAGGAATTGTGGCTTCCTCCTGAGAAGGAATGAGGCCACCTGTGTCACCAGTGTTGGTACTGGATTTCAGCATTTTCTGCGGAATATTCCATCCCCTGCACTGCCCAGAGATTTTATCTTAGTTCCTGGAAATATACATTGTTATAAAAATTAGATCACTTTGAGAGTGGATTATTGGATTATCTTGTAGATTTGATGCTCGAGAATTTATATCAACATATAATAATCCCCAAATATCTGCAGACAAACCTGCAGAGACTGAAGAATCTATTAGTTTAGCTGGACTCTGTCCCCATCAGGCTTTGAGCCTTTTTTAGCCTTTTTTTTTCTTTTTTTTTTTTTTAGAATGATGTTATGGTAGTTAAGGCAATTATTTGGATGAAGAAAAGCTAGGTAGTTTGGTTTTTTAATGACAGAAGAGAAAGCATCGTTTTTAGGGCATCCACATGAAGAAGCCAAAGCTTTTTGAAGAAAAATGCTAGAGAAAATGAGAAGTTTGTTTTATCTAGGCATACAAGGCAAAACCGCATTTCTTAACAAGCTCTGTCAAGGCTGAATTACCTCCTAAGGATTTATTAAAGTTATTCTCATCTTTAGTTACTGAAATATTTGGCAAGGGCAGTTTAAAGACGAAAGAAGATTTTGGGAGGGGACGTAGCCAAGACACCTGACCCAAACCAACCAAAGGGATATTCCATACCATATGACGTCAGCTCTGATATAAAAACTAAGGGAAAAGGAAGAGGAGGGGGGGCATTCGTCTTTTGTGACATTTTGTCTTCCAGAGCAACAACTATGCGTACTGAAGCCCTACTTCCCAGGAAGTGGCTGGACATCGCCTGCTGATGGGAAGTAGAGAATAAAATCTTGTTTTCCCTTTGCTACCACATGCAGCCTTTGCTTTTGCTATTTTATTAAACTGCCTTTATCTTGACCCATGAGTTTTCTTTCTTTTCCATCTCATTCTTTCCCCACCTGTCCTGCTGAAGAGGGGAGTGATAGAGCAGCTTGGTGGTACCTGGCGTCCAGCCAAGGTCAAACCACCATACTGTTTTGTGATGACACCTCTCCACCTTGACACCTCCTGTGCTCCAGCTAATGAGTCAGTCCCTGCCTGTTCTGGGCCAAACTGATCATCCCTAATGCAATCACAGGGAGACCAGGAATTTGGGGTCTCCTGTTGTCATGGTTTAACCCGGCAGACAGCTGAGGTGATAGCACATAAATACTGATAAACAGTATTTTTGGCAAGTGAGTTATTACACAGCAGAACTCCGAGAACAAGTCAGTCAACATCTTGACCAGCAATTGCTAAGCTAATAAAATTCATTCTTATCACAAATTTGTTTTAACATTCTCTGGTCAGATCCGTCATTATCTCAAACCCGTTGAGCCCTACGTTGGGTGCCAAAAAGGACTGTTGTGGTTTAACCCGTCAGGCAGCTGAACACCACTCAGCCACTTGCCCACTCCCTCCCCCTCCCAGTGGGATGGGGGAAAGAACAGGAAAAAAAGTAAAACCCATGGACTGAGATAAAGGCAGTTTAATAAAACAGCAGTGGAAAAAAAAATACGTTAATAACAATAATAATGGTAAGAGAACATACAGGATATACAAACCAAGTGATGCACAATGCAATTGCAACTCCATCCCAGCTGAAACCAGGACACCTATGAACCTGTGATGTTGCACCTCAGGAGGAGACAGATGACGTCTGGCCTTTCCAGATTCAAATATGGGGAATCTCTATCTAGTTCATCCAATGGGGCTGGTCACTTCACTTCTCTAGAGTGTTTTGTGACTATTTATCTTAATGTGCTTCTTAAAGTTCTTCTTTTGACCCACTGCAGAAAATCTCTCGGTATTTAAGTGCCTACCAGTATCTTCACTATGCAGCCTCTTGCTTTTCAGCCAGAATCCTTATGGTCTGCAGATCTCCCACCTCCCAGCCCTACCCCAGCCAAGCCCAAGCCCACTGTCATTAAAGTTAGCCTCACTATAGCTAGCCTCCACACAAGTCTCCTGAGTTTACAGATGATGATGGAAGACCTGTCCCTGCAAATGTATGATCTAGACTGCTGGAGTGGGATTTGTCTCATCCAGCTCTAGAAGCTAGCATTCTACTTCAGAGCCATTCTCCTTATGCTGCCTTTAGAGGTAATGGAGGCACTTCAGGTCTGCGTTTCATCTCTTCTTACAGCACATGTCTGCGATGATAGGCTGGATGAGCAGCTAAATTAAATGATTGCCTTGACATCATCAAGTTGTTAAAAAATACCATATGGGTCAAATCATTCACTGATCTTTGTGTCTTTGAGGAAAACAATTGTTTCAGGAAGAGATGTAGGGGGGAACTGTAAGGATGGAAATGCTATCTCTATGGTACTAAGTGTCTAGGATAACTTTTTGGGCCTTAAGACCAGCTGTTTTGGCTCTGATCAGTATAGCTGAACTTTACCTCTTGAACCATCATGACATCTTCCAAGCTGCTGGTAATGAAGGGCTCTTGGTATTACTAACCTCTCAATCACGGCTTTTCTGTCGGGTAATGCTTGTTGGTCTAAGCCAAAATGGCATCAAGGACTAAGATTATAAAGGTACAGAAAATCACGTCAGTGCTCAACCTGTCTTCTGTCTCTCTGTAACTTATCAATATTGACAGACATGGAAAAAAGAATGGGTGGAAAAGGTTTGGAGGAACGTCTAGAAAAAGGTCTAAAGCTAAGAACAGATTCAGCACAAAGTCACCAGGAGGAAAACCTACTCCCAACTGAGTCATCTCCTCATCACTGTGTTACCTTTAGAGTCTGCTTGATCATGTCTCTATATGTATCATCTGTAGGAATGTTTAACATGTGCTGTGTTTCCTTTGTGAGAAGCAATGCAAAACTGCACCTCTCCGCTTCTTCAGCTGCTTAGCTAATCACAGCTACCTTCACAGCTCTGCTGTGTACACGTCACCCATTCCTGCCCTAGGTATGAGGGCTATTTTTGTGTGCAATTTTTGAGTGCAATGCAGTTGTTGACATGTTTCCCAGTTGCACAGTCACACAACACCTGTTCATGAGGATGGACAATACAACGCACACCATATGTATTCTATGGATGTGGAATCTTCAGGCATGCTGCACAACAACTATTTTGTCTTCAAAACACACCTGCTGCTTCCCCAGAATTGAGCTCATACACTCATTCACCTGTAAGGTGCACTTACATGACACACCTGCTGGAAACAGCGACACACACAAAAAAATTGCTTTTCATGCAGCACAATACATCTCGTAGAGTCATAGAATGGTTTGGTTTGGAAGGGACCTTTAAAGATCATCTAGTTCCAACCCTCTTACCATGGGCAGGCACATCATGAAAGACAACAAAGGTTTTTCCAGCTGTTGTGGTTTAGCCCTGGTAGGGGCTCACTCAGTGGGATGGGGGAGAGAATCAGAAGAGTAAAAGTGCAAAAATTCATGGGTTGAAGTAAAGACAGTTTAATCGGGAAAGCAAGAGCCACATGCACAAATAAAGCAAAACAAGGAATTCATTCACTACTTCCCATCAGCAGACAGGTGTTTGGCCATCTCCAGGAAAGCAGGGCTCCGTCATACGTAACAGTGACTTGAGAAGATGAACGCCATAACTCTAGGTGTCCCTCCTTCTTTCCCACAGCTTTTATTGTTGAGTGTGATGTCACATAGTGTGGGATATCCCTTTGGTCATTTGGGGTCAGCTGTCCCAGCTATCTCCCCTTTCAGCTTCTTGTGCACCCCCAGCCTCCTCGCTGGTGGGGCAGCGTGGGAAGCAGAGAAGATCTTGACGCTGTGTAAGAACTGCTCAGCAATAGCTGAAACACCAATGTGTTATCAGCACTGTTTTGGTCACAAATCCAAAACATAGCACCATATAAGTTACCACGAAAAAAATTAATTCTATCCCAGCCAAAACCAATACAACAGCAAACAGCTTCACTGACTGCAAGCATGAAGACTCATAACAATTGCTTTTGGCAGTCTAAAACTATCCCCTCATTTTTCTGTAGATGCTGTTGAGTACCCACCAGCCCAATGTGTAAATCTTTGCCAACCCACATAATGCCTCCGTTTGATAAAATAATTTGAGTTTCCTATGAATTGTTCCACAGAAATACCAATTTCTCTCCCTTCTCCCCATTAAAGACTGTCAGTATGACTAAACTGTCTGTAGAGGGCTAAAGAAATTCAAGGTGGGTCCCACCCCCCATATTGATATTCCTGATGTTTTAATGGGTAAGGCCATTTGCTTTGGTTGACCCAGGAGCTGTGTGGCACTTCTTGGCTAGCAGGTGTCTTCAGTGCCTAACCTGTGCAATCTTCTCTGTTATTAACTGCTAATGGGTGGATTGGCTGCCAGCATTATGCCTCATTAGGTGATGGGTTAACCTGAATGGCCTCGCTATGTGTTGTTAGTTTCTGAAATGGAGCAAAAATGTACCCTATGTATTGTGCATCACCTCCTGGCAGGATAAGCCTCCTGCTACCACCCACTAACGGCAAAGCAGGTCCGACGCTGCGGTTCATAGAGTGAACAAAGACAGCTTGGGCTCAAGGGAGATGCTTAATGCAGAAGATGAGATCAGGCTCAGACATCGAGCTGCTTGGGGCGATGTATTATTAAATGCTATCTACTGATATGCTACTTTTGTAGAAGCTGATTAATGACATCCTACTTTATTATTCCTTATCTTTTATCTTCACCTTGTTTCACAGATGTAGCTGGCAGTACACGGCACTAACCAAAGACCCGTGGCACTCATTAGATGGTGGCTGCTCCTCACAAGTGCCATCAGGCATGCAATTCCTATTCACAATTTTGCTAACGATGCTGGTTAACATGGAGCTGTGTTGCCGTTCAAGCAACCTAGGCAACATGGTCTTGTCAGTCTCGAACTAACTTATCTTTTACTTATCATTTTCTTTGACACAATCCTCTGATAAGCTGAGAGATAAATACATGACAGACTCTGCAATGTATTCCCCCGGCACTAAAATCTTAGCAGTAACACTGTAGAGGGGTTTCATCTAATGAGTGCTTCTTTTGACCTGTTTTCTATTTTGTTAGAGTGTTGCAGCTGCAGATCTTAAGGCACATTTAAACTAGAAACAAATTCTTGTTTAGCCATTCCCCACGCCTCGGGAAGTTTTCTGTCTCTGTGTGAATTTGGGTGTTTAATGCTGGCAGCTCAGGACAGGTACAGGACGCAGGCAAATACATTCAGTTGCTTAAGGTCCTGTTTTGTATTAGCTTTGGTGCTGTGATTAGAGGAGAGGGGTGATCCCCTCCAAGAGAAAACTAACTAGAGGAATAGTTTTCTGCTGGGTTAGTGTGCTGATTTATCTCGGCAAGGGTTAATCAGGAACCAGGGCACTTTTGCTGGACAGCTAAAGGTGTCTTGGTTACTTCTTATGGCAACGAGATGTGGATTTGGTGAGGTGGGAGAAGATCGGGTGGATTAGGGAAATGAGGTTCCTTGTTAGTACTGGCCGGTCTGATGGTAATGGGATGAGTTTGTTGCATGATTGCATAGGGTGTCCTTCACCCTGAGGCTTTGCCTGATCCTGGGGGTAACCCAGAGCTCTTGCACAGGCTACAAAACCCGCACAGGTCTGGGGGTAAATAGCAGGGCAGCTGCACTCCATGGAGCTGTGAAGGCTGCTGGTATTACCTGAGCTATGGCCAGGACAAAATCACTTCCAAAAAAATATTTAGAACCACATGGTCTTCAATCAGTAAAATAACAGCAGCATGGATACACTGTGTGAGATAACTTCTGTCATGGAAGGAGGATGCTGTGAGGCAAAAGGAAAGCACAGAGAGCAGTCCCTGAGCGTGGTATTCCCTACGCCTCGCCCCGTGCTCTATCCCCAAATCTTGAAGCTAGCTGGATGACTAGACTAAAGATCATGGTACTAGGATGCAAACTATTTTCTCTGGCCATTTTTGGAACATGGCTCTGTTTATTTTCAGTGGTGCCCAGGAAGCCTGAAAATGATACTCAACTAAAATATGGTAATATGCTTTAAATTGGGACATTTTTAATACTTGTCTGCACATTTGCAAGGGTTTGCTGAAATACAAAGAATGGGAAATTTGAAAGAAAACATGTGATAGATGAACTGGCTTTCAAGCCATGCTTAATACTACAGATTGACAGTCACTGTAAGTCCATTCTGCTGCATGTCCTCATCCTTGCTGATGTCAAATGGGAAGAAAACTGATTTAATGAAGTGGAAGTGAGTAAGATGCAGCTTTCTAAAAGCGCTATCCCTTTTCTATACTTTTCCAAGTCAGAAGGGTAGGACCTTTGGTCACACCATGCACCTCACCACCCTGAGGGGTTCAAACCTCTGCCAGTCAGTGTCACAAGAAATGTTTCCCAAAGTCAGCCTCCTGGGAAGGGGCTAACAAAAAAGCTTGTATTTCATACATTTTTTGGTTAAATGTCTCTGAAGTTTTTCCCCTTCTATTAAAAATGGCACAGGGAGACAAAACCTTTCAAAGTGCACGCCTACCTGGTTTCAGCAGTGGGGAGTGAGGGATTACACTTTTGTAATTCTTGCACTTACACCTTTGTGCTTTTTAATATACGGCTCAGAGGTACTCAGTGTCTTTTCCTGATGTCCAGCCCGTGTGGTCCCTTGGTTAAGAAGGATCCATAACTTTTGTTTTGCTTGTAGCATATACATTTCTGGTGAAATCCTGGAAGACTTTGTGAAAGACCAGCCTAGAGCAGAGACAAAAAATACCTTCAGTGTATTACTTTTTCAAAGTCATGATTTCAAGTAATCCTGTAGGTTTATGAACTCTGGCGCATGAGTTTTGACCTTGGAAAGAGGTCATAGAAGGCCTCATCAATGGGAACAAAATGGTTGCAAGTCAGAATGAACCATGGTTGACATGAAAAAGTGTTCACTGCAAGCCATAGCTATAGAAAAGTAAAAAAGACAAAGTCGCCAAAAAGTAACACAAAAAAGTCTAGGCCCTGAGTGTGCAGGCATCTAAACCCAGTTATCCCAGGATAAGGTAGAGAGGGCAATGAATAGCTACCCACCATGACTCCTCAAGTGTCTGCTTTTTCTCCACACGCCCAGTAAAAAAATAGGAGGTAATACGTCTCTTCTGCATTGTGAGTTTTGTTACCTTGTGTTTATTACAGGATAAGAGCAAGTACATGGGAAATTACTACAGAATACTTGATGTCACGAAACTGTTGCAATAGGTTTCCCCTACTTTTCTGTGCTCTGGTGTTTATCCATACTGAGAAGCACCTTCATTCGTGAGTACTGGATGTTGTGCAAAATGAGTCTCAAAAAGCAAAGACTGACTAGGGATTGAGTTCCTTTCCATAAAATGTTTTCAACCATTTTCCAGAATTGACACACTTCAACATTTATATTTAAGCCTTTAGAAGATATTTACTTTCCAACAGATTGCTTTAAACTTCTGTTTAAAGGGTCTGATTTGCTATAGATTATGAAAGTGATTTTTAGGGTGAGACATACAGAAAATGTAGGCCAGCCTCTGATCTGTATACAAACAGTGTACTGGACCTCAAAGCAAAGGGTGCATTGAATGGATGGTAATCTAGTTTAGAGCTTGGCCCAAAGAGTGCTCCACAAACTCCTGTCTACTGCCCATAAAAGCATTATGCTTTAACCAGGTGGAGCAAACAGTGCAATCAAGCAAAGAATATACATTCTATATGCAAGATCTAGAGGAAAATTATCCTCAGAATTTAGCAGTACAGCAGAATGGGGTTAAGCACCTAATTGTCACACCCTATGTGAAACACTTGACCGCTCTGCAGGTAATAAATACCAGTTATTCAAAGGTAAAAATATCCTCTCCCAACTGAGCCTGATTTCAGCTGGAAGCAAAACTGCCATGCATAGAGATGGGGGTGTTTTAAGAGTCCCCAGAATGAAGCGTGGCACATAGGTGGATGTAAATGGAGGAGCATAAGCAGCCCTGGAAAATCAGGTGAAGTATTTTGTTGCAGCACTGTGATTATTTATAGATGTACCATCTCAACTCTTTCACTTGTTTTCCTGTACTGCTGAGGACTGTGGGATTATATGCACTGATTTGCACAGTGCTGGGGAATTCTTGCAGCAGCAGGACTGCATTCCTTAAAGAAATAAGAAAAGTTGGATGTGTCCCTTTCTCTGAGCCGTGTTAAAGGCTGAATAAACAGTAGGTGAGATGACCAGTTCCCACCCACAGCCACTGCCTGTCTTATCCTTTCCTTTTAATTCTTTCCCTTCAGAGCACATCTACTTGGTAAGGACAACAAGCACATCAACTTACTCTTGATGAGGAGGGACTGCGTTGGTGGCTGAAGAGGGGAAACAGATGAAAGGAGAGAAAAGGAGAGCACTCCTGGGATGGGACTTATTTGGAGCCATCTAATAGTTTCCCACTATCCCTGGAGGAGATTCTACTCCTTTCTGTATCTGTGCATCTCAGTTCTGGACAATTGCCCTCCCTCCATCCTCTGACTCTGCAACTCTAGCGCTTGCTGGAGCCCATGCCAAGCCAGTTCAACTGTAAAACTAGCAAAGAAGCAACCCAGCCAGACTGGAGAGTTTTCTGCCAGGTTAGGAAATAGAATTAACTCAGTAAGGAGGAAACATAGTGGTGGCACTGGGGACAATCCTGCTCTTCCAATGGTGGTAACCTGCATAAGCCATCCCAAGTATTTTTACTTCCACGGTGCTGTCAGATGAGATAACCAATCTATTCTATAATTTTTTGCTGCTCTTCCATCCCTCAATTCCACCCCTACAAACTCAGTCTCTGCACTTTAACAGATTATGTCTAAAATCCCACCCAGGAGCTATGCATGAAGTAAAGATGGGGACAAACTTTTTAGCATAACTTTAGACTAGATATAAGGAGCAAAGTTTTTACTATGAAGGTGGTGAAACACTGGCACGGGTTGCCCAGAGAGGTGGTAGATGCCCCATCCCTGGAAACATTCCAGGTCAGGTTCGATGAGGCTCTGAGCAACCTGATCTATCTGAAGATGTCCCTGCTCATTGCAGGGGGTTTGGACGAGATGGCCTTTAAAGGTCTTTTCCAACCCAAACCATTCTATGATTCTATAATAGCATAGTTTATCTTCCCCCCTCCCACAAAGCCCATTTCTGCCTTTTTATGGCCCCTTAGTTGTAACAAAAGGGCTTGGTGTTGGACCTTATGGTGAATTGTGCTGAGGAGCTGACCCAGATAAAAATAACTGATTTTTGATAGGTTATTTTTATTCATAGACCAACGCTCTGAAAAACAGCTCCCCCCAAAACAGACAGAACAGCAGTCACAGCAAAACCTAAGGAAAAATGGATAGATATTTTTTGATACAGCACTGCTACTAAATGAAAACTTAGCAAACTATGGCCAAAGCATATCATTGGCAGAGTAATAAATATACTTACAGCAATGGACAGTCTCTGCTGCTTAAAGCTGAAAGAGAAAGAGGTTTATTCTTAACATATTACAGCGAGTACTGTTTTGAGGATAGGCTGAGACCCAGATTAGAGGATCCCTACAGACAGCTCCAGGAGAAATGTAGCTCTTAAATCCAAATGTGTGGTCCTAACAGCCTCTGGTAGCTTCTGCCATGCCAAGGGAGATAACGTAACCCTTATGCATGCCACAGCACAGAGGGAGTGGGAGGATTAAAACCTTGCTTCCTATTAAACTGAAAGAGGTCAATCCTTGCTCAGTCTTTGTTTACAAATTGCATTTAATTTGGAGGCTCTTACCTCTTGTGTAAGGCACTGTGTGGGCAGCCTGCACGCCAAACAGAAGATTGTGGGTGCCACAGCTCCGTTTCAGGGAGTAAAACATCAAGTTCTGGAGCATTTTTGGGCCAGCTGAGGGCACAGATGATTTCTGGCCCCGATGAGGTCTGAAAGTGCATCTCCTGAGTATACACCATGTTGGGTTTTTTTACAGCTGCAAAATGATAAAATGATAATCTACAGGTATGTAAAATTATCTGTAGATTATTTCTGTTTTCTTTAAAATTTGTTTTATCTTTCTTACCTGTCCAGCAAGCTGATGCAGCAGAGCAAGTGGACACACAAAAAGTCAGGTAATCCATCTGAAAATGGCATAGAAGGCATTAGAACAATGTTCCTTACTTTATTATATAACATTTATCTACAAAGCTTACCTGCGGCTAAAGGTTACAGAGAAAATTAATGAGGATTATCTCCATTCAGGTAGAAAAAGCACCTTTCTGCTCAGAGGATTAGTAATCAAATTACAACAATCTCGGTTTTTTTAATGCCATTTTTAAGTCCATTGTATTTTTTATGATGTCTTTACTCTTGCAGAACAGTATAAAAATCTGGCTGATGCAGACTGTGGACATTCTGGTATCAGGTATAGCATAGTACGTAGCAGATGATGACTCAGCCTCAGAGGAAATCTGTTTGATAAAACCAATCTTACATATAACACGTTAAAAGTTAGACAAATAGTATGGAAGGACAAACCAGCACTGGCAGGAATTAACTAGATGGGAAAAAACCCCAAATATTTCTTGGTCTTGTGTAAACTTACAATTCCAATTAATTTCTCTGGGTTTAAATAATTATGTGAAAGAAGATTAAGCCAAAGGTACATGCTCCTGCAAAAATGTAGGAAAAATTACACTAAAAATCAATGTATTTGTCTAATGTAGCAATTAATTAAAATCAGAAGTGTGAGAAGTGTAAGTGAGACTTCATTACGGTGCTACACTCCCAATCTCTGCACGCTCACTGTAGCCTCTCCCTTTTTTGTTATCATGCAGTTAGGTTTAGCTGAGGAATGGACAGTTTTATCTACTGTGCAATTTCAGCTACTTGCGACATGCATTTCAAAAAGTCAAGCTGTCCCTCCCTTCAATGCTTAGGTCTTTCTTCAAGACTGTATTTGAATACTACGGAATTTTCCATATTTTGATCAATGCATGCATGTATGCTTTCACAGCAGCATGTTGGTATGGATTGCAGAGCCTAAATTTCTTGGTTTCCTCAAATGTTAATAACCTACATTTAGTGTGAAAAAGGAAAAAAAGAAGTTGATAGATCCATCAAAAATAGTGTGCAGGATGTTAAATTTCATTAGCATATTCTAAAATATTAATTTTTGTGACATGTATTCTCTAATGATGACGTCTCTTGCAGTAAGTGCATTTTTGCCTTTGTGGTACATGCTAGGCAGAACTTTGCTGAAAGCTGTCAGGCACATTAAAAAAATAGAGCTCCCTCTTCAAATCTCACGAAAGTAAGGAAAGAAATTCACTGAAGACATTATATTATCAAAAGTCAGTTTTCAACATTTTAGATTAATTTATGAGATCCGCTGGTTTGTTGTGCCTGCTCTCAAAGATGTCCTCGTAGTAAGTCCACATGACTATGTGGTTTGTAGCTCTGTCTTTTAAAAAGTTGTGGAGTTTGCTCCTTGGATGCTATTTGCAAATAAATAAACAAAAAGAAACAAGCAAAATTAAGTAAAAAATAAAAAGCATGTTCACGTGAAAATGGTCTTGAAAAGAGACAACATGGGGTCATTTTTCTCCTGCTGTTGATTACACTGTACAGAATTTGGAAGTTATAAGAAGTCTCACCAATCTTTGGCGTGCATTGCCATTTACTTAACATTTACTTCTCTTATAGAGCCTATTGGACATACAGATTGCTAAACGGTACTGTCCTGCCACATGCCAACGAATGCAAAGCATCCATAGACTTAAGGAAAGTTAGGTCCGTGATGAGGGTGATGTTTAAAATTTAGAGATCCTTCTTGCAGGTGTTTTGTTCACATGGACGCACATTTTGTTTCATTCAACTCCCTTTCACAGGGAACAAATGTTACTTGAAAGCACGCACAGTATCTTTTTCTTGAATTTTGGGAAAGAGCTGTTGCATCATGCAACCAGGAGAGAGCCTACGTTAGAAGCAATCCACAGTTTCAGGAGGGATTTTTCAAACCCACCACAAATAACAAGACTTCACCATTTTTCCATCCTCACCCTTGAAATATTGTTGTAACACTTTAAAGTGTCAAATCAGTCAGGGCTCTGACACATTTAAAAGTGTACCGCATGTTTTTACTTTGCAGGTTTTAAGAATTTTTTTTTTTTTCAAATTCTGAGAAATAAGTGAATCAAGACCTACAGCGTGAGAAGGGTGTAAAATACATCCATCTTACAGCTTTCAGAAGGCTGCACACAACTTAGGAATATCCAGAAGTTTCATAACTAATGATGATACATTTTCAAAATGTCATTAAAGTTTCTGTTTCAGCGCTAAAAAGATGTCATGGCTGTTGGATATCAAATCTGGGGAAAGAGCAAACTCTGTTCTGCTTGCCACAGGATTTTTCTACGTGCCATTAAAGGACATTATATTTGTAATGGTGAGAGACAGGATACTGCCTTAGCTGAACTGTGCACGTCATAAAGTTTCATTGTTCCTGGTAGACCATTGCACAAGCGAGAGATTGTTGCAGTTTAGAGAGGAACTAGTTCTAAATTAATTTGTGGTCAGGCAGTTGGACTAGATGATCCTTGTAGGTCCCTTCCAACTGACTTCTATTCTATTCTATTCTATTCTATTCTATTCTATTCTATTCTATTCTATTCTATTCTATTCTATTCTAAACTGTATACTTTTCCAAAGTGAACCAGGGGCCCATGATATGGGATGTAATTCAGGCACTGTCCTGGAGCAGCCAACTGTCTGCAGGGAGCTCCACCAGAAGCAGATGAGAAGGAGGAAGGGGAAATGACCCCTTTCCACCGGCCGCCCCATGGCAGCTCCTTGTCTCCTCTGGATCCTTGGTAAAGGTGGGAAGGGTTTCAAGAGCTTCACCTTGAAAGGTGAAATGAGCCAGGAACATGATGCGCTAGGAGAAATGCGTGATCTGATGTGGGAGCCCCAGTGACGACGGGGAGCTATCAGGGACACGGCGTGCTGCCTTGCCATATGTTATGAAAGATCTCCTATAAAATGGCTTTTAAGTCTTTTACCAGCACTGCCTGGCTGCAACATGGCCATTTGGTACCAGAGTCAGTCACTAAGCCTTTCTCATGCCCAAGAAAAATCAGTAGCTGGACCCTACATAAAGATGGTTACAGCCATCTTCCTTCCAAAATATGCTTAAATGAAAAAAAGGTGTTAGTGGATGTCTCTTTTTTTTACCAGTTTGCTTTGTAGTGACAGAATGTGTCAGGGGAACAGGAGACCTGATACAGTGCCCATCTGCAGTAAAGCCGATGTTTATGAAGAAGGTATTGTAAGCACTGAGTTCAATGCTATTTGGGATAGGTGAGAAAAATATTCTGTACTTGACCCATCAAAGGTATGTCACTTCGGAGGGAAAAAGAATATAGAATTCCTTGACGCAGACAGGAACAGATTAGTGTCTCTGTAACACAGCACCAGTGTTATAGTTTAACCCCAGCTGGCAACTAAACCCCACGCAGCCGCTCGCTCACTCCCCCCACAGCGGGATGGGGGAGAGAATTGGAAGAGTGAGAAAACTCAGGGATTGAGATAAAGACAGTTTAATAAGGAAAGCAAAAGTGTGCGTGCAGGCAAACCAAACCAAGGAATTCATTCCCTACTTCCCATGGGCAGGTGGGTGCTCAGCCATCCCCAGGACAGCAGGGCTCCATCACATTTAACAGTGACTTGGGAAGACAAACGCCATCACTCCCAACATCCCCCCCTTCCTTCTTTCCCCAGCTTTATATGCTGAGCGTGACGTCATATGGTCTGGAATAGCCCTGGGGTCAGTTGGGGTCAGCTGTCCTGGCTGTGCCCCCTCCCAGCTTCTTGTGCCCCCCCAGCCTCCTCGCTGGTGGGGTGGGGTGAGGAGCAGAAAAGGCCCTGACTCTGTGTCAGCCCTGCTCAGCAGGAACAAAAACTATCAACACTGTTTCCAGCAGAAATCCAAAACATAGCCCAGTACGAGCTACTATGAAGAAAATCAGCTCTACCCCAGCCAAAACCAGAACAACAGGACATCTTGGGTTTCCTGCTCCAAGGGTTCTTTATGCCATCATTGTCTATCCATTCTTATTACCTCTCCAGATCTTATATCTCCTAAGCACCAGCTATTCATTTTATACTAAACTATAATGGATTAAAATTCTAACATATTTCTTAGAACCGAGTCAGCTCTCCATGTTTGTCGGAAGTAATCTGGGAACTCAGAACTTGGTTTTGTCCCAAAAAAATGCCCTAAATGTGCTTGTGGCAAATGGGAACGTGGATATGGCCCTTCTTTAACAAAGAAAAGCATTCATTGAAGGTTTCCTTATCATTGGCAAAAGCTGTCTTTCACTGTGGGTGTGACCTGTGGCTGGGGAAGGTCATGGGCATCACACGTGAGAATTGTGCGATTAAATCTGCATGTGGGTCCCGTCCGCCTGTGCAGACACCGAGCTGCATTGCCAGAGGCCTCCCTCTCTGCCCCCTGTGCAGGAGCATCATGGATGTGTGTGTCTTCAACAGCGTGTATGTGCCGTGTCTTATTATTTTCATCTGAACCACACCTGCCTAATTTGCAAATGTCTTTTGTGGCTTTGTCAAAGATGTTATGAAAGCCAAAACAACATCCACTTGTCCAAGTTACTCACTGAAGAAAGTTTGGTTTGGCAAGGTCAGCTCATGATGAATCCATGCTGGTATTTTATACTCTACTGATTACAAAATGACTGGTAAACAATTTGCTCCATTATCTTCCTGGATATCTAAATTAGGCTTATTGACCTTTAGATCCCTAGATCCTCATGGACAAGATGGCTGATTTTTACCTCATTACACTACCCCTTTCCTCTTGTGAGTGACTGAGAAATCAGTTCTTGTGGTGTGGGTTACGACAGAAGGGAATAGATTTCTAGACCCATTACTCATAGTAAATGGACTCTTTTAGGAGTGGGAGTAACAGGTCTACCAATTTCCTTAATGGTAACAACAATGGATTAGCTATTGCATTATAAGCATTCTTACCTGGACCTGTGCTGATTATTTAAGAGCGCAGTAAGTCATGCTCGCGTGCCCACATCTATGTCCTGGCATTGCTTAATTTACTACTAAAGACATACCCAAATGAGAGGGCAGCACATCATGGAGCAAAAAAGAGGTGGAGATGGATGAGAAAAAAACAACACGAACAATAAACAAGAATTGTGAAACCAGGCTTTTAACCTTTCAAACAAGAAGAAATGCCACCAAAATGAATGAGTCAGAAATTGTGGTTGTGCGGGTTTTGTCTGGGATAGAGTTGATTTTCTTCATAGTAGCTCGTACTGGGCTATGTTTTGGATTTCTGCTGGAAACAGTGTTGATAGTTTTTGTTCCTGCTGAGCAGGGCTGACACAGAGTCAAGGCCTTTTCTGCTTCTCACCCCACCCCACCAGTGAGGAGGCTGGGGGGGCACAAGAAGCTGGGAGGGGGCACAGCCAGGACAGCTGACCCCAACTGGCCCCAGGGCTATTCCAGACCATATGACGTCACGCTCAGCATATAAAGCTGGGGAAAGAAGGAAGGGGGGGATGTTGGGAGTGATGGCGTTTGTCTTCCCAAGTCACTGTTAAATGTGATGGAGCCCTGCTGTCCTGGGGATGGCTGAGCACCCGCCTGCCCATGGGAAGTAGGGAATGAATTCCTTGGTTTGGTTTGCCTGCACGCACACTTTTGCTTTCCCTATTAAACTGTCTTTATCTCAACGCATGAGTTTTTCTCACTTTTAGTCTTCCAATTCTCTCCCCCATCCCGCTGTGAGGGGAGTGAGTGAGTGGCTGTGTGGGGCTGAGTTGCCGGCTGGGGTTAAACCACGCCAGTGTTGAAATTGCCACTGAAATGAATGAGTCAGAAGTGTGCGTTAAAATTATTCTGTGCAAAAGGCTCTGGGACTTGCAATCTTAATTATGACAGCAGCTTCCTTACTAAAGGAGGATTGGAATGTGAAACCATTGTAAGGTGAGACTAAAATAATATTTAGTCCCTCTGTTTACTGCACAGAAGAGCACTTGCTTCCCAAAGGTCACAGAAGTGGGTATTATTTATGCTAATAGTCATCCTCTCTGAAAAAGGGTCTGAAGGGAAGTTGTTTGCCTGACTTCTGGTTTTGCCTAGGAAATCTTCGGTTTCCCACATGAATTATTTCTGCTTATGCTGCTAAAGAATCAGGCTCCCTTCAAATCTAATGGTGATAAAGCCACAAAGTTGGTGGAAGTGAACCGTATTTCATGGTAATAAGAAAGAAGAAAAAATCACAATGAATTGGTCAGTGAAGAATGAGCAATTTAATGATTGATACAGCAAAAGGCGATATTAAAACAATAGCTTTGGAAGACACCCTTACTTGTTATTTAAAGCAAAGTTTCCAAATGCAGGGCTCTTTCCCCTTGGCTACTTATTTTTGTGAATTAAGCCCTTTTCTCAGTTCTTTCCCATTAGAGGGCAGGTTTGGTTAAATGTATTTATGCTAAGCACAATCTTACATTATAAGCAGGATCAGGATCACAAATTTAATTGAAACACATTTTTTTTTTTCCTTTTTAAGTTTAAATACAGCTGAGCATGTTACAGTAAAATGTATGCCAGCAAAAGATACCTATTCTAAACCAGATTAGTTCTAGTGGAAACCACACTGCTCTTCTAATTCCTTTTGAGAACTACATATTTCAGGTAATTTTGTTTATCTTCTGGTCCCTTTAACATTACAATAGTTCAAAATGTTGGTCAAGTTAAGACTAGTTCAATGACCAAGGACTATCCATCTATACTAAGAACACATGAAACATTGGAACCACAGAACTTTGTACAATGCTCCTTAGATAACATTCTGGGAAAAGAAAGATGTGAGAAGCTAACTGTTAAATATAGATGATAACCAAATGCCAAATTTAATTTAAGATGTCCGCTATTTTCTAGACCATTATACAAATAGAATATACACATCCTCTTGCAGCTTTTTCTCGTATGAGTGTCACTGGACTGAAGTTAGTCCAGCCGGAGAGGCAGGGTGGAATCTGGTTTTGTGAAAGAAGTCGCTAAAGAAATGGATGTCCAGGAGGGGAAAAGCTGAGCCTGTCATTTCATTTCAGTTTTGCATTGGCAGGAAGCAGGGCAGGGAATTTGACGAAACAATGGGTACATCCAGGAGACTTCACCAAGGCAGTAGGATTAAACTTCTTCAAGCTTTCCAAGCTTGGCTGAAAATGAATTGAAACACAAAATAAATCATAAATAGGAAGTGAGAACCTGCCACATTTCCTTTCAAAATAATTTTTCATCAATATTTCTTTTCTCTGTAAGCTCTTTGTTGCCATTTACTCTACAGCAGCATCCAAAACCTTTGACCACACATACAAAATTCTTAGCTCTTTCAGGGAGGTTCCTCACTGAATTTGCAAGGTGTTTTGAAGCTTCCTTCCTTTATACTGCAGCTCATGATGAGAATTAAGTTAATTATGTAACAGAAGTTAGACTTGGAGTTAAGTCTTGCATTATGAGACTCAGGCCATATGTTTTTATTTTCTGTTAGAATTTTTAAAACGCAGATTTGCTACTTGCTTTTACCAAGTGTGTTGTTACTGCTACCTGATCAGCCATCAATGTTTGAAGGAGGAAGAAGAAAAAAGATAAAGAACTCCCTTCCCTGGCATTTCCTAGATTGGAGGATAAGATTTGCCTCTCCTGGGTATGGAGAAGGATATAAACTGCAGCTGGAAATCTGGAGCTGAGATTTCTGTGCTACCATTGGTATAAACGTATCTTTGACCTCACTGCAGTCAATGCATCTTTTTACACTAGGACGTGTTCATGAGAGTTTCCATATGGAGACACAGACGTTGTCATCTTTAATTAAGGTATCTAAGCTGTATGAATATCTTGACCCATGACGTGGAGGTTATCTGCGTCCCAATGTACACCGACTGCTGTCTAATATTTTCCCACCCTTATCACAGACTCCTTCTTCTCTGGTTTCACTCCATAAGTTGTCCTGTATAGGTAAAGCACCTAGCATGCCGAAGTGTGGTTCTGTAATATTGCTTTTGGCCTGGTATTTGAACAAATAATGTCAACAACTTTTCATTTGCATAAATTAATGGAGATTTTTTTTTAAGCATTGACTTTACCCGAGTCACAATTAAAATGCCTAAAACTTACTGCATAATCCGTTCTCACAAGCATTAGGGCAATCACCACAGGGTTTTCCGTTTTTGTAGGGTGTCTTAATTGAACTTATTATATTCCCCCTGAAACATCAACATTATCAACATAAGTTATAAAGTCACTATAACATATCTGAGAATAAAACTTAATCATATGGATGCATACATATATTAATTTACATTCAGTCTTTGGTTATATGTCAAAAATTATGTATGTGTTGGGTTTCTCTGGAAAGGTTTTGGTAGTGTGGTGTGGGTGGAATTTGCAGGGGCAGCTTCTGTGAGAAGAAGCATGGTAGCATGGTAGCGCCTCTGTGATAAAATATTTAAGAAAGGGGGGGGAGGGCAAAACAAACTGTGTCAAACAGCAGCCAGAAAGAGGAGTGAGAACACGTGAGAGGAGCAGCCCTGCAGCCCCCCAGGCCGGTGCAGCAGGAGGGCAGGAGGAGCTCCAGGCGCCGGAGCAGAGATTCCCCTCAGCCCCTGGGGCAGCCCATGGTGGGGCAGGCTGTGCCCCTGCAGCCCAGGGACCCCACGGGGGAGCAGATCCCCACCTGCAGCCCAGGGAGGACCCCACGCCAGAGCAGGGGGTGCCCTAAGGAGGCTGTGACCTGGTGGGAAGCCCACACTGGAGCAGGCTCCTGGCAGGAGCTGTGGCCCCGTGGGGAGAGGAGCCCAGGCTGGGGCAGGTTTGCTGGCCAGGCTGGTGACCCCACGGGGACCCACGCTGGAGCTGTCTGCTCCTGGGGGACTGCACCCCGTGGGAGGGATGGACCCACGCTGGGGCAGTGCATGAAGAACTGCAGCCTGTGGGAAGGACCCACGCTGGAGAAGTTTGTTAAGGACTGTCTCCCGGTGGTGGGAGCCTGTGCTGGAGCATGAGAAGAACATAAGGAGGAAGGAGGAGCAGAGACAGCATGTGATGAACTGACCCCAATCCCATTCCCCATCCCTCTGTGCTCCTGAGAGGGGAGGAGGTAGAGAAATCATGAGTTAAGTTGAGCTTAGGAAGAAGGGATGGGTGGGCAGAAGGTGGCTTTAGATTTAGTTTTTATTTCTCATTATCCTACTCTGTTTGACTGGCAATAAAATGAATTTCCCCAGGTTGAGTCTGGTTTGCCGCTGATGGTAACTGGTGAGTGATCTCCCTGTCCTTATCTTGACCCACGAACATTTTGTCATATTTTTTCTCCCCCTGTCCTCTTGAGGAGGTGGAGTGATAGAGCGGCTTAGTGGGCTATTGGCAATCAGCCAAGGTCAACCCACCACAATATATTACAACGTGAATGTGAAAATTAATTTTATGCAGTTCATGAACTTGTCACTCTGTCTTAAAATTCTCATTAAAGTTTTTGGTATTAATTACAGTCTTCACTGTACTGTTTGTATTGATATGCCTTTCTGAACTAAGATTTCAAGTAGAATGTAGAAAGTATTTGTGATTTACTATTATGAAAAGTAGGAATTTTAGGCAAATGAAATTTAATCTGAAAATCAGTGTCACTTTTATGTGTTTTATGCTTTTGCTTGTTTGGAAATTCTTTTGATGAGTATTTTTCTGTCTTTTCATATTCCTAATACACTCTTCAAACCTGTTCCCCAGCTATGGGTCTGTGCCCTATTACAAATTTCTCCTGACTAGTTTTGATAATGTAATAAGAAGTTCCAGAATCAGAATCAATACGTACGCGGGGCAGTAGTGGCAGACATAAAAGTATGGGTATTTACTGTTGGGACAGTGAGCAACGGCACATCCAATTTCACAAGAATTGTACCAAACCACCTGTAGGTATAAGAATAAAAATTATGGGAGAATGCAAAATATTCATTTGAGAATAATTTAAGTACAGTATGCATTACAGAAACATTTGCAACCAAGTTAAGTTGTTTTATTTACCCTTTATAATAAAATATAAGTTCCACCTTGCTGGAAAAACATGTTTTTCTCTGCTTTCACCCCTGAACCAAAGAACATTTAGGATATAATGATAATAATTTATCACACATATATAAAACATTCGACTTAAAATGTCTTGACTATACATGTTTTCATTCTATTAAAACTGTTGAAGAAGACGTAGGAATCATGATGCAAAATTTTGCATCCTGTATTGCGTACAGGTGAACAGAGGAGGTTATCATAAGGCAATGTCCAACTGGAAACTCTCTGAGTCAGTGGAACTCTGTAGACTGTAACAAGCCTATGTATATTTCTTTCCTGATATTTTAATTACCCTATTCTAGTGTCTGAACAATTTTCAGATATTAAACAAATAAGTTTCTTCCCTTTGTTTCTTCCTGAAGTTTTGAAATACCAGTATCTTTACTCTTTACTCCATAAAGACATTTAGCCTATAATTTTCATTTTAATTCTGTTACTTTGCAAGTTTCCATCTTGTTCTGTCACAATAACTCTCATGTCTCCGTTGAACTTATCCCCTTTAAAGATGAGAGGGTAAAAGTTGCTTAGCTAACATATAGATATTTATTTATTTGTTTTGAAATATAAAGAAGTTGCATCTACCTGAGTATAATGGCCAATCACAGAACCTGGTGGGTTTGCTCCAGTTCCATATTTGAAATTTTTCTTCTCATCATACCAGTACTGAATAACATCTGGCCATGAGAAAGGGCCGGATGACATGAAGAGATTTTCACCACAATTTACCGCTGAAAAGAGAAAAGTATGGACAAATGCTTAAAAGACACACATGTGAGAAAAAGATAACAAAAAGTGGTATGAACTCCATGGAAGCTGGCATCCAGATGGGACAGTGGGGTGGCTTTTTTCTCCAGTTCAGTGACATCAGTCTTTGCCAAAGTAAAGAAGCTCATATGACATTATTCAGTTAGCAGTCATGCTTCACTTACAGGTTTTCCTCTTGTCAGGAGGACTGTGATTTAAAGTACATTGATTGGCCCAGTTTTGAGCATTTGTTGCAGCTGCAGGAGACCATTTCTGAAATGAAAGAAGAAAATATTATTCATTCAGACACATACCAATGAATAACCCCTCATGAAGGAACAAAATTTGTAAATTACACTTCAGATCAGAAAAAAAATCATATATGAAAGCCTTTTCTTTTCCTTTTTTGGGGGTAGGGGGAGTTGGAACAAAGTTACTATGTACCCAGGAGAAGAATAGAAACTGTGAAGACTGATGAAGAATGCATCAGAAAAAAATAACAATGCCATGGCTCCTCCTTTTTCTTTTCTTTTTCCTCCAAAAGAAAGAGACATTATTGTTCACAGACCACAAAATTTTCCAGACTTCTATTTCCCCCTGCCCAGTTTTATGTTTCTCTTGGTGTTGGCCATGCTCAATCCTTAGGAAAGATCTGGAGGGTGAATTTGTAGCTAAATAAAATAATGTGACCTTGCATACAGTTCTATATCTCTCATAGGGTCAATTACTCATTGAAAATAGATTTACAGCAGGCAACTTACCATCTTCATCATGTTGCTGGCAGTTGGGCTTACTCCTCTCCGGAGGGTATTATGTTTGTCAACAATCAGATTCTGCTGATCTGCTTTACTGGTTAACAGAGCTCTGAAACTTTCAGGTACCTAAATTGAAAGAAAGTGTTATATTTCTTTTTTATTTGAATGTAACTAAATCCTGAATCCTGTCTAGGAAATATCAACATTCCAAAATACTAATATCAACCAAGGAGATGATCCTTGTGATGGAGGAGTTACATACACTTTGTCTCCTAAGTGTATCTAGGGGTGCTTCCATGCGGAGTAGCACTTTAAGTGGTTCTACAGTGTAGGGCTTAACAGTAATAACACTGGTTCCTGCGTCATATCTGCCAACCCTCTGGGGATGGCTGAGGTATCCTGAAACTTCTCATGTGCCTATAAACTCTTAAATTTAGGCAAATGAATCAGATTTAATGTACTGTTACTATAATTTCCTTCATGAGGTTTTGAGGAAACAGGATCTAAAAATCAGCTGAAGACATGAATCTGCTTATGATGTGTTCCCCTTCTTCGGTATTTTAAACATGCCTGTCAATGTTTTTTTATTGAAGGAATCTGTTGTTTAATCACAGGATCGTCACAGACCTCTTGTGGTACTTCCTCAGGACATCCCACTGAACAAAAAAATGTGCCTATGTTTTTCATGCTATAGATTTTCTTCCACTCCTGCCCTAACTGGTAGCACTTCTCAAACTTTTCGTGTGTTTTCTAATTAAAAATTAGCCACGTGAAGAACTCAGCCTCCTCTTTACAACCATTCTCACTAGTCTTCTAGGCTGCAGCGTGGAGAGCAGAAATTGAAGAATTAGGGGGCAATGTAGTCAATATAGTCAGGCGTTCAGTCACATTAGCGTTTCTGAAGCAGAAGTAGCAAACTTCAGACTAAGTATGGGTTGGGAGGAACCACTCTAAGTGTGTGTCGAGTATGTTAGTTCATTTAGCTGGTTGAGGGCAATCTGTGATACACATTGAGAGGATGGGACTGTGAGCAAAGAGAGAGGCATATAGCTCAGGATCTGTAGGGCAAGAAGGGGCAAGAGTTAAGTAACTGCTGCCTGTAAAGTGTGGGGAATTAACGGGAAGAGGGCTGGATTTGTGGGAGATCCAGATTACTTGGATCTGTGTATGGGAGCTTCTGGAAAATATAGTTCTCTCTGATGCAACTCATAAGTAACAGTGAGCCTATGGATGGTTCAGTGTGCAAGTGTGGAGCCAGTCTGCTGCTTTGAAATGAAAGACTTCAAGGATAAATGCTTTCCAGACCCTAGATATCTAATCAGACTCTTTCTGCATATGATCCATGTGCATAGGGAAAACCATATTCAGTCAGAGCACGAGTGCCTCAGGTCCAGTCCAGATTTTCTGAGTACAAAGTGTGGATCCTACCTGTCCAGTGGACAGAGGGAGCACAGCTGCCAGACACAGGAACACCACTGGCAAAATCATCTCTGAAAAGGGGAGAATGAGGATTTAGTTTATTTTTGACAGAGCTTTCATTTCTCTAAATACATAATTCATCTTTCTTCTGTGTATTTCCTGGCTTCTTCTCAAGTAGCCAGGTAACATTTTCTTTCTCTCCTCCTTCTCCCCTCCTCCCATTTTAGAAATAAAAAAAATAAAATTCTTCCTCCCCTCCACCCCGCATTTCCAAACGTTTATGAATCAACTGCTTTGTATGTCTCTTACTTCCTGCTGTAATCCTGGCCAAATACCTTCACCCGAATTCCCAGTAAAGGGGGACATTTGTGCTTCCCTTCCTGGAGGAAGCCTTTCTGCTCATAGCCACGCTGAGGAACGGCTGAAGTGGGACGCTGCTTTTAGCTTGTTTCTGTATCTGCATTACTCTGAAACATTCCCTATTCCCTATTGCCTGCTTTGAATGGTCTGTATTGGTTGAAAGGGGTGTTAGACACTCGGTCCCTGTGAGACCTCTATGCTTAGGTGTCCAAGACTAGATTTAAATGCCTTACTTAATGACCAGCACTGTGAAGCCTTGCATGTAAGCTGGGGCAGAACTGGGTGGACCAGAAATGGACCAATGCTGGCTTCCTGGGAAAGACTTGTTTCAGAAAGCTTTTTTTGTTTTGGTTTGTTTTTTTTTTAAAGACAGCTCTTGCTTATATTACAGGTAGCGTGGAATGGCAGCAAAACTGAGAGCCTTCTTTCTAGCTGAAGAAGCAACCACCAAGCTCTGGACTCCAAGACTCTACTTGCTTAGGAGGCTCAAAGCACCATACCATCCCACTGCAGTGATCCAGGAGGTAAATGGTCACTTCAAAGTTCTGGTGTCTGATTGCAATCAGTAATAGGAGTTACATTCAGCTTTTTTTCTGCTTAGGTACCTTGGGCAGGCAAGCAGGTGACTAGAGTGGAATTTACTTATTTTGGCATTTTTCCCAGCCTCCCACTCCATGGGAATTTATGGGCATGTTGCCACAGAGTTACATTATTAGCTTAACTTCTTATTTGTTTTTGAGGGGCTGCTGGTTTTCGTTTTAATTTATTCTTGGGGAAAGGCCAATAGGATTTGCTGATCTTTCCATGTTCAGCAAAACCCTTTTACCTTGAGGCAAGCAGTTTATATAAAACACAAGGTGCTCCGGCTCATAGAGAACATGTGGGTAAGAAAAACTACCCTTTTCCAAATGGTACAGCAAGGGCCCTTTTCCTTGCCAGCTTGCTTACATTGCACTGGAGGTGACCCACGCTCCCCAGCCTGTAGGCAGGGATGCTGCTCCAGCTCTGCTAAAGAGTAAAGCCCGTTGAAGTGGACTGTGACTATGGGCAGCTGTAGCTCAGAGGCCAAAAAAATGGACAGATTGGCCACATCTGTACAATTAAACTCTCACAGGCTTCAAAATAGGGTGGCTTATTCCAAGGACTTGTAGCTGAGGAAAGATATAGTTGATCCGGGGGAAAAATATACTGGTAATTAAGAATATAACTCATTGATTTCCTGTTCTTGGTATTCCCTAATGCCACTTATGTTTAATTTTGACATCACCTATGCCTCTTTGAAGTGCTTTGGGATCACAGAAGTTTTCTCTTACCAACTTTTCTACTACTTATTTCTCAGAGCCATTACAAAACTTTGCAATGTATATGACCTAGGTCTTGAGCAACAAAAGATAATACTCCCAATAACATGAAAAATTATTCTTTTCACTTAATTTCTAAGTAGAAAGTAAATAGAGGTGGAGGTTATTTTTAGCTGTCCTCAAGTTACAAGTAAAAATATGTCTTTTGAGTGCAAAATGTGATGATATGCAAATAGAAAACAACACTTTTTGCACCTAAAACATGTAAAAACAAAATCTCTCTTTCAAAGGAAAAAAAGCTCTTCAGTGAAATTGTGAAGCTTTGTATTTTGCAGACCAAACTGAAGAAGCTAACTTAAAGACATCAGCAAAGTATTCATTGACTGTAATATTTTCTATGAATTAACTTACAATTACATATAATTGGTAATTTAATACATGATACAAGTTTCAGAATGCCATTGGAATGTTTTTTAAGACCCAGTGGGTTTCCTGCTCCAAGATATTAACATACTTTTGGCAATCCCACTGATTTCAACCAAATGCTTACAGTTTATGAGATGTAAATTTAATTGCTCTGCATTAATTTCTAGGCACTGGTCCTAAAATCAGTCTCTCTGTCCCCCTCCCCTGTTCCCCCTCAATCAAACATAAATCAGGATATGTGCCAAGTCTTACTGACTTTCCTGCAACTCCATCTGTGTACAGGGATCTGCCACTGAAAGATGGTGCTTTAGCATCCCTAGTTCGTATGAGTTTAACTTGTGTGAATATGTTTTTCCTAGCCCTCCTCCTAAAAAAATAAAAAGCGTATCCTAAATTATTCATACAATTGAATATCTATTACAAAAAACCATTCCCATTAGTTTTTATTATCCTTGAAAAACACCTGGGATGGAATAGCCTTAGCCGTGATTTTACCTGTACAGCATTATTGTCCTACTTAGCAGCCACCTTGCACAGGAGTGGCAAATTGCACAAGGTGGTAATTTCCCCACTCTGAAAATAAGTGGTGATAGCTACATATAGCAATAGAATATACTGAACTGAATATATATCCATTCCAATATGTTCAGTCTGTCTCTTCCTCTACGTACGTATAATCTGCCAAGATACTGCTTTCTTGCATAGGGCTTTTCATCTGATTTTGATTGTTCATCAATTTTCTCTCCCTTTTTTTTGCAGCTCGTGCTACAGCATAGCTTATGTAATCCTGATTTTTCACTGAATAAAAGCCTCTTTCTGTGACTGTCCTAAATTGTTCAAGAAGTCTTCTGACAATAGGTTGCATTTTAACACATAAAAAATTGCAATACTTTAAACAAAAAAAAAATTAATCTAAAAGCTACCTTTTGTTTCCAGGAAGATCAGAAGTTTCTTCCGTCCTTCTTCAGCTGGTTGTGGAAGTGACCAACATTCTTCACCAAGGGGTAATTTATAGCTCTTCTGTTTCCTGATAGGACAAGGTGACTCAGCGTCACAGGTATTATCAAATTCAAACAGTGACCAGATAGATTAGCTCATCTGTCAAGTGCACGTTCTTCTAAGAAGGAGGTCATTTGCCTGTGTTCCATTTTTATTTCCTCTTATGTCTTGTATTGGAAGAGATGGAATACTCTGAAATGAGTTTTGCTCGTACTGCTCCTTATATGTGAAATTTGCAGTCAATGTGAATGCCAGGTACAAAGGCTCTCTGCTAATGATTGACGCATCCAGTTGTAGCGAGACTTGATCTTAATCTCCAGCAATGAAAATAAACTCAGCTGGCTGCTGACACGTCTCCAGACTGACATTGTGGTAACCAATATGTATTCTTGCCTATTGATTTTTTCATGGGGGTAAAAAAAGTCTTGGCCCAAGTGCCTGTTCATGCTATGGCTTCTTTACATCAATCCTACAGTATAAAAGTCAAAGAAGGAGACAAGGATATTTCTGTAATTGATACTTTTAGCCAGTATTGGATAAAGATTAAAAGATTATTTTGTGCACTAGCATTAAAACACATATAGTAGTATGATTTGACATGGAGTAAGATGAGAATGGGTGGAAATACTGCCAGATCAGAAGGGCATTTGTGTACATATCAACAGTTTCTGTCCACATTTAGTCTCAGGTAATTACTGATCAGAGCAGCTCTTATTATCTGCTTTTATCTAAAAAGTTGCTATTTTTCTATTTAAATTCAGGTCTTCCTTCCTCATAGCCACTCGGTTCCTACCCTCGTCATTTGCGAAGTGTGCCTTCAAAACAATCTTTTGCTTTTCATTACCCGAGAAACCAGTGTATTGGCTCTACCAGGCAAAATGGTAGTGGTGTGATTTGTTGTTTTGTAATTATATGGAAAGGAACACACTGTCAGCAAGGTTGTGGTTGACACCAAATTGCAGGGAGCAGTCAATATGCTGGATAACAAGGCTGCTGTTCAGAGGAATCTCAAAAAGCTGGAGAAGTGGCTTGACAGAAATGATCTGAAAGTAAACAGTTGGGAGACACCAATTGTCTAGGGAGCAGCTCCAACAAAAAGCACTTAAGAATTGTTGTTGGACGACAAGTTGGAGATGAATAAACAGTGCACCCTTGCAACGATGAGGGCTAACCAGGTACTGCACTGCGTTAGGCACTACATAGTGAGCGTATTGAGAACCCACTTTTTCAGCACGTCTGAACTGTGTCTGGACTACTGCGTCCAATTTTGGAGTTCCGAGTACAAGAAAGACATTAACAAACTGGAGTAAGCCTAGCAAAGGGTCACTATGTCAGCAAGGAGAAAGGCAGGGATGGACTCTTTTACAACAAGGACATGAGATAAGGGCCGCAGAATGCAATCCTAACTAGATATAAAGAAAAATAATTTTTACATTGAGCCTTGTTAAGCACTGAAGCAGACTAGGGAGGTGGTGGATTTTGCATCCTTGGAGATATTCAAAACTGGACAAGTTGGCGATGCTTTGAACATGGTGTTAGACTGAATGAGCTTCAGAGGCCTTGTACAACAAAAACTGTTCTAAGGTTGTGGGATTTTTATATTGTTTACACTGGAAAGGCACCAAATGAGACTTGTCTTATTATAGTTATTGAAAGATATGACAATTTAATTAATTACATTTGGAACTTCTAATTGTTGTAATAACATTTCTGTGAATGGAGATTCTATCATGACACTTCATAAATTTTTCTTATAGTTTATTATTTCTGACACAACTTATGAGTGAACCAACTAGGGAAGGTGCCCCGCTGGACCTATTGTTTGTGAACAGAGAAGGCCCTGTGGGCAATGCGACTCCTGGAGGAGGTCTGGGGCACAGTGATCATGAAATGATAGAATTCATGAAGTAAGGAAGGCAGTCAGAAGAACTGCCATCTTGGACTTCCAGAGGGCAGACTTTGGACTGTGCAGAAGGTTGGTTGACAAAGTCCCCTGGGAGGCAGTCCTAAAGGGCAAAGGAGCCCAAGAAGGCTGGTGGCTTTTCAAGAAGAAAATTCTGGAGGCACAAGAGCATCCCCATGTGCCAAAAGATGAGCCAGTGGGGAAGAAAACCAACCTGGCTGAACAGAGAACTTTGGCTGGATCTCAGAAAAAAGAGGAAAGTCTATGAGCTTTGGAAGAAGGGGCAGGCATCTCAGGAGGACTACAAAGATGATGAGTGGTGATGCAGAGAGAAAAGCTGAACTAGAACTTAAATTGGCCAATTCTGTGAAAGATAATAAAAAATGTTCTTATAAATATATTAACAACAAAAGGAGAGCCAAGGAGAATCTCCATCCTTTATTGGATGCAGGGGGAACCATAGTGGCAAAGGATGAGGATAAGGTTGAGGTACTTAATGCCTTCTTTGCCTCAGTCTTTAGCAGTAAGGTCAGCTGTTCTCCAGGTACCCAGCCCCCTGAGCCAGAAGACAGGGATGGAGGCCAGAACAAAGCTCTCATGATCCAAGAGGAAATGGTTAGTGACCTGCTCGGCCAATTAGACATGCACAAGTCCATGGGATCGGACGGCATCCACTCAAGGATACTGAGGCAGCTGGTGGAGGTGCTCACCAAACTCCTTTCCATCATCTATCAGCAGTCCTGGATGACTGGGGAAGTTCCACTTGACTGGAGGTTGGCAAACATGACACCCATTTGCAAGAAGGGCCAAAGGGAGGATCCGGGGAAATATAGGCCTGTCAGTCTGACCTCAGTGCCAGGAAAGGTCATGGAGCAGATCATCTTGAGTGCCGTCACACAGCAGCACGTCCCGGACAACCAGAAGATCAGGCCCAGTCAGCATGGGTTCATGAAAGGCAGGTCCTGCTTGACTAACCTGATCTCCTATGACAAGGTGAACCGCTCAGTGGATGAGGGAAAGGCTGCGCATGTTGTCTACCTGGACCTCAGTAAAACCTTTGACACTGTTTCCCACAGCATTCTGCTTGAGAAGCTGGTGGCTCAGGGCTTAGACAGGCATACTCTTTGCTGGGTAAAAAACTGGCTGGATGGCCAGGCCCAAAGGGTGGTGTCCTGTCTGTCCAGGCCTCTCTGTGAGATGTCTCTCACTTCTGATAGGTTCACCTCACCGCTCAGTTTGGTGTCATCAGCAAACTTGGTGAGGATGCTTTCAATCCTGTCATCCAGATAATTTATGAAGATGTTGAACAGCGTGAGGCCCAGTATCGATCCCTGGAGGACCACACTTGTGACAGGTTGCCAGCCTAAATAAAACCCATCGTTCAACACCCTCTGAGTGCAACCTGTTAGCCAATTTCCTACCTGTCTTGTAGCCCACCTATCCAACCTGCATCTTGCCAGTTTGTCCAGAAGAAGGCTGGCAGAAACAGTATCAAACATTTTGCTGAAGTCCAGGTAAACAGCATCCACTGCTCTCCCTATCTTGACAGAAGATGTTGTTTTGTTGTAGAAGGTGATCAGGTTAGTCTGATGTGATTTGCCTCAGGTAAATCCATGTGGGCTTTTCCCAGTGACCTCCTTCATTTAGTAAGTAATAGTTTCTAGGAGGACTCATTTCGTAGAATCATAGAATCACCTTGGTTGGAAAAGACCTTTAAGATCATCAAGTCCAACCGTTAACCTAGCACTGCCATCCAATCACTAAACCATGTCCCTAAGCACCTCATCTACCCTTCTTTTAAATACCTCCAGGGATGAGGACTCTACCACCTCCCTGGGCAGCCCATTCCAGAGCCTGACAACCCTCTCGGTGAAGAAGTTTTTTCTAATGTCTAGCCTAAACCTGCCCTGGCACAGCTTCAAACCATTACTTCCCAGGAACTGAAGTAAGACTAGTGCTTGTACTTTTCCGGGTCCTCTTTTGGGCCCTTCCTGGGGTCACTATTCACTTTTTTTTTACATCAAGTGCAACTCTACCTCCTCCTCTTCCCTCTCTGTCTTTCTAAAAGAGTTTGTAGCCACCAGTTGTAGTCTTCCAGTCATGTGAGTTTTCCCACCAAGTTTCTGTGATTATGATATCATCACTCTTGGACTGGGCATGGGTCTCCAGTTCCTCCTGTTTTAACTTAACTTCTGTATAAAGGACTTCTACTAAAGCTTTTCTAGTGGAAGGACAGCTGCCTTCTTGTGCACAGGGGACTTGACCCCCCAAATTCTGAAGGAAAAATAACTGCTAAAATGTATACCAGGGATGATAAAAGGTGGCTATATCAAGTGGTTCTATCTTGACTGTCAAAAACATGCATTGCATAAACACAGGATTAGAAATTGCCTCTGGCTTTAGAGGTAATCTCCTATTAGAGGCCAATGATACTATATATTTATTTTCATAAAACACTTCTAGTTTGAATTTCCATGCCTTCCATTTCTAGACTTTGAATCTCATTTATCTTGAATTAAAATTTTCCTTCTCACAGAATTCTGTTCTTTCTGGAGGCCTTAGTTATCTTGATCTAAGGATCACAGAATAGTTAAGGTTGAATGGGACCTCTGGAAACCATCTAGTTCAATCTCCCTGCTCAGAGCAGGGTCACTTAGAGCAGGCTGCTTGGGGCTGTGTCCAGTTGGGTTTTTAATGTGTCCAGAGATGGAGACTCCACAATCTTTCTGAGTAATCTGTACCAGCGTTTAACAACCCTCACTGTAAAAAAGTTTTTTCTCAAGTTTTAATGGAATTTCCTGTATTTCAGTCTGTACCCACTGCCTCTCATCCTTTCCCTGGATACCACTGAGAAGAGTCTGGATCCATCTTCTTTACACACTGTCGTCAAGTATTTGTACATACTGATAAGATCTGCCCTGAGCCTTGTCTTCTCCAGGCTGAACAAACCCAGTTCTCTCAGCCCTTCTTTGTGTGACAGATATTCCAACCCTTTAATTATCTTAGTGGCCCTTCTCTGGACTTGCTTCAGTATGTCCATATCTCTCTCGTACTGAGAAGCCGAGCAGTGGACCCAGCAATCCAGTTAGTGCTGAATAGAGGGGAAGGATCACCTCCCTTGACCTTGCTGGCAATGTTCTATCTTCTGCATCCCAGAATGCAGTTGGCCACCTTTGCCACAAAGGTGCATTGTTGGCTCATATTCAACTTGTTATGTAGCAGGACCCCCAGGCGTTTCTCTGCAAATCTTTTTTCCATCCGGCTGGTCCCCAGCATGTACTAATGCATGGGGCTATTCTTCCTCAGGGGCATGACTTGACATTTCCCTTTGCTAAACTTCATGCCGTTCCTGTTGGTCCATTTCTCCATCCTGTTGAGGTTCCTCTGAATGGCAGCACAACCACCTGGTGTATGAGTCACTCCTCTTAGTTTTGTGTCGTATGCAAACTTGCTGAGGGTGGATTCTGTCCTATCACCCAGGTGATTAATGAAGATATTTCATATTATTGGCCTCAGTATTGGACCTTGAGAGGAACTCACTGTGAGCTTTCCTCAGTTTACTCTGCACTGTTTTGTTCTCAGAATTCATTTAAGTATTATGCTGAAATGAAATACCTTGTTATCCCTAATCAGAAAATTCAGCATTAGGATTAATGTTAGAAGACGACCTAAGAAAGACGTGTATTCTTTAATATTTAGTAAAAATTGATCTACTAGCCTCCTTTCCCCTCTTGCCTTCCCCCCCTGCCCTGAAAATGAGTTCTTTTTATGCCAGGCAGGTAATTTTCATTAAATTTTGGAAATTAACTTCTTTGATGTCATTGAACCTACTCAGATGCATCTCTCTTGATAACATATGGAGAAAAATGGACACTTCCAAGGTGTGAATCACTTCATCCTGTATTACTTATCAAAAATAGATTATATCCACAAAAGCCTACAAATTTCTGTTTTACTTAATTTTCTCCATAAAGCCTATAGCAACTAAGTCAGCTGTAGACTTCTATACTGCAGATGTCTAAAGGTTGATGAAATAAATCACATCCACTGAGATCGTGCACACAGCAAGCATGATTATCTAAACCTCATTTCTCTAGTAAATCACAGCGACTGTAAGTCTGAGGCATTTATAATGTGTCTGTATGCCTGGCATTGCTAGTATAAATACAATTCCTTATCTTTCTTAAAATTTTCTTGCCAGCTCCATCTCATCCTTCATAAGCTACTTGTTTCCATTTTTCATATAAGTAGAGCCCCTCTCTGTCTCTTGGCATTTGTCTTTCAGCCACTCTTCAGATTCTGGTCATGACTTCCTCAGCCTCTGGTGATGACTTTCACCTTCCCTTTAGATGGTAAATTTTCAACATCTTGATTTTGTTAGGGAAAGTAAGTGGTCAGTAAATGTTTGCAGAGCTATCTCTGGATCTTCTTTGCTTGGATGCCTACAAAAACTTTTGATGCAGTAAGCTAGTTCTAGTCTGTGGATATTGTCTTACAAATAGGTCAAAACCATTTTAGTTTGTCCTTATTATCTCCATTTATCATCCCTGTTTATCTGTACCCCTCCTTTATCTTGTCTTGTAGCTAGCTATACACCCTCTAGGAAGAAAAGTATCCATTTGTTCTTACTTGTACGGCATCTTCTAAAATAGTTTCTTAGTACAGAACAGGGTACCAGAGGCTATCACAATAAGAAAAAAAAGCACTAATAAACTATATAAAGAATCATACTTCAGATTCCTCTCACCTGTCTTTAGGTGTCCAGACAATGCATATCTAGCACAAAATAGGTGTCTCAGTCAACAGAGACTACAAGACACCTTTCTCTTTTCCTACCTTAGACACCTATCTTAAGTAAATTAGCTTCTGAAAATATTGTTCAGTTCTTGTTGGCTACAAAGAGAACCTGACCTAGTCTAGATGCCACAAAAGCCTCCAAAACCCCACTCTGATGAAAATATTCCTCTTTGTGAGAGGCAGTCTCCAAATATCTAGATGTTCCTGGTTTTGTTCCACTTCGTGACTGTAGAGACAATTAGATGTAGAAAGAATGAAATTTTTTCCAGTGGAGGAAAAAATGATTGTTATCACAGATTAGCATTAATATCAGCTAAATTTATCAATTTAGAAATTCATTTTTAGTCTTTAAAGTAGCAGGTAATTTCCAGGTCCATCCTACTTAGAGACCAACCCTGAGTGACATCCCTCTTCACTCATTAAAACAGACACCTGAATTAGAGATGTCAAAACATTTGAGAGAGAAATTCCACCTTCCCAACCATGCAGTCATTTCTGTTCAGTAGTCCTGCATTATGAATGGGTGGAGCTGTCTCATTTTCTGCCCCCCACAAACTGCAAGGCCAAACGCTCATCTGGAGTTTCATGCCTGTTACACAAATGGAACAGTCAATAAATGCATTGCTCTTAAAGGCCAAAGAGGCCTTCTGGCAGCTTTCCCCTGGTATTTTAGGCATAATCAGCCACATTCTTTTCTCATGCTCCATATGATGAAAATGTTCTCAATTATTCAAGCATATCATTTTTTTATTACCCTGAACAAAAGTGTGCTCTTTTCTGTGTATCATCTGCCTTTATCTCAGGGAGGTAATTCCTTTGTGAACCATGTAACCTCAGATCACATGCTCGATAAATATTTTGAGTCCATTATTGAGATTCCAAACTATATTAATAATCCTGAAAGAAACTCGATGCTTCAGCTTTTATTTCTACCTCACTTTTGTGTTTCCCAAGGCCTCAGTTTTACCAGTAAACTGATGGAAATATGTGCCATTAAGCACAACCTTTGGAAAACTGCAGCCTGAAGTCTCCACTAGGTATCTCTAGGAATAGACTGGTTGCAAAGTCAATCACTGAGGCACAGTGCCTCCATCTTAAAGGTGATACTGGTTCTTCCAAGAGTCAACGGCTCTTTCCTCCGTCTCCATCCTCCCTAACTTCTGTACACAGAGCAAAAAACCCAGGCTCTTCTGTAGCTCTTCCCAGAGTACTAAAGCCAGTAACTAAGCAAGCATGACTTAGAAGAAACTTAAACAACTCCTTTATTCAGTAACTTCAGACATCTGCATTTAACAGCACTGCATTTATTTAGAATTATTATGTTTCAAGGATCTACTCTATTAGGCAGTCACACAGAAAAATGCAACTAAAAATGAAATTAAATTTCTATAGTTTGTCTGAAAGAAGTGTTTCCATGCTTAGGGTGAGGTGTGTCTTGCCATTATTTTAGCGGTGTATCAAAGTTGTATTACAATATCTTTGTACCATACCATGCTGTTCTATAAGGCCTGATTTAGGTCTTCGGTACAGTTAATTCTCAGCATACCCTCTGTTATCAACTCTGATTAAAAACTGTCAAGAAGAACATGTTAGATGTCATGGAAAGGAATACCTGTGATAAAAATTTTGGGCCTGGAAAAGGTAATAGAAAGGGAACTGTGGATTTTTATAAATGTCTGATGTATATTTCTTACCCTTTGTTGAACATGGATCATATAAGGAAACATATGTTCATGTGTATGTTCCAAAATTCAGAATCTTCACTGAATGCTGCACTGGACTACTGGAGCTCTCATTTCTCTTCTTCCCAAAGGAATTTTTTAGGTGCAGTTTAGCCTTTAGCTTTATCAGACCCTGAGGTGGTCTAAAGCAAGACTCCATTACAGAAATAGCAAAGTCTTGTGTTTAAGACTACTAATGTACTTTATTAAGGAAGTAAACTTGGAATTAAAAATTAATTCTGTCAAGGGATCTGAATGGAAGAAAATTTTGTTGCAAAACTGTATTTCTGTTTTTCAATATCCTCGTATATGTTTATTTATCTTTCCATGACTCAGAGTAGAGAAGAAAATCCACTGGGCAAGGAGTTGTGTTCACAGTGCAGATGCATTTTGCTCCAGCACCTGTGGTTCCCCAGGCATTGCACATCAGAATAGATCTTCATGTATTTTGGGCTAACTCAAGACAACTTGGTTGGAAATTCAGTCCTTGTTTCACTGGCTGTGATGGTATACTTCTTATCACATAAAATGGCCTGAGAACTAACGTGCCACTTCTCCTCTTATGGCCAAAGCCAGTGTGTTCACTCAAACCTGAATCCCAACCTCTTATTTGTTCTTTTTATGTTCTCCATCAATGTTTAGGAGAAAGAGAGGGCTCCAAGAGCCAAAAGAGCTTCTGTGAACCTTTTCAACATCTCTATGAACACACGTAGGCCCTCAATAATGGCAGTGCAGAATTACACCTTGTGGTTTTTCACAGAAAGGGAAAAGCCCCCAAAAAGCCTCCCCCAAAAAGGCTTTGCCTTAATACCATGAGCGGGAAATGTTCGAGCAGGAAATGTTCAGGCACAAATTTACCACAGTCAGAGGCCTTAGTAATTATTTCTATGAATAACTTACTTCTAGTTTTATTGAGAAACCCCAAAATTTTAGGGAGTAATTTCCTTTCCTTCTACAGGTTAAAAAGATGTCCTGCTGTCAAGTACCTGGACATGATTCCAAATGGCTTCTGATGTAATATTGTCTCCATCATCACACTAAATCCTAAGCATATAAAGGTAACAAAAGCTGAACCTTTTTTTTTTCAGGTATTCTATGTTAATAGACATATGCCATACAGGAAACTTCACCTATCAACCTACACATCTAAAAAACTGCTGTGCCAAAACTAAGTCAAGTGTGATTACAATATAAGAAAGAAATACAGACAATGCTACTGAATTTTGCGTTTTGTTTCTTTTTAAGAAGTAACTATTTGCAGTCTACATGACATTATAACTGCATTAGTGGCTTACATAGTCACATCCCCTTTCAATTCACTTAAAACCGAAGTTTACTAGGAAAGATGATGAAAAGTTCTGAAGAAAAGAATATTACAAAGACCATTAAGACCACATTCTCCAAGTCATTTGGGTACCTGAAACTAAATTAATGTAATTAAACACAGGCATCTACATTTGAGCAAGGCTCCTTTCATAGACTTTGGAAATTATCAGGCATCTTTGGGACATGTTTCATTTCATCCTGAAGTTAACATCTAAACAGAATCATACTGTGTCTTAGAAGTACCTGTTTATCTTATGATTATTGGATGGCCATATTAAAGTTTCATATTTTTAAAAATTCTTCCTATTTTAAAATTAATTTTATTTAACTAATTAATGAAAGAGATACTAAAAGTTAGCCTCACTGTTAAGATAAACAAGCAGAAGCTTCAGAATAGCATGTTCAAAGTTGGTGCACACCTCTGGAGAGTTAGTCTTTCCTGTTCTTTTCTTGTCTTTGCAGGGAATTTCTATAGTTTCTCTCTGGTTTGTGTGTGTTTTTCTATGGTTTCTCATGCTGGGGAAGACAGATTAAGAAAAGGCAGAATCCAGTCAGCATCAGGGCAAGGGGAAGAGAATGCCAAAAGGCAAAATGTGGAAGAGAAAGTGAACTGTTTGTCGTTAGATATGGGCTGTATTTGTGAAGGTTAAGAAGGACTTTTTGGTGGTCATCAGAAAGAAAAAAAGGTCCAAATGGGTTGCAGAGAAGTGGATAAAGTTCAATATTGCCAGCAGGTAACTGTGATCGTTTTCTCTCTGGCAAGAAGCCCTGAGGATTCTAAAAATTTCAGTAGTAAAGATATTTCTGGAAATATTTGATAAGTACCAATGAATGTGTCCACCCCAATTATCTCAGAGAAGGGGAAGTAATATTAATTGCAGGATACGATAGGAGGAAACAAGAGGAAAACAGTTGCTTGTTAAATGCAGGAAGTTTGTGGCTCAGTCACAGACAGAACTTAATTTCTGTACACAAAGCCACCCCTTCCTTTCTCCTTCTCTTACAAAAAATGTCATTAAGAGAGATCTGCACGATGCAGTTCTTACTCATATGCTCTGCATCCACCAAAAGGTTCTGAGAGTCCTCTTTAGGTATATCCACAGTAACAAGTATAAAGGTGAGCAAGCCTGGATTATCTGGAAGAAGAATCAAATGCCTCCATTCATGGAGACACGAGCACTGCCTGGGTATGAGGGTTATCTACCTTGGATCGCACGCCATACCACAAGGATGTAACTATATTGCTCGGTGCCTTGGCTGGCTGATACTTGCAGTTCTGTGTTACATGTGTGATGACTTGCAGGGTTGCATCTCCACATGCTCAGGGAATTTTGAAGTGCAGACACAGAAGAGGGGCTTCTGTTGTTGAAATATGGATGCCTGTTGCCAATTTTGCCGAAGCATATTTGAGACATATGCATGGTACTGACAGGTATTACACGGCACTTATGGGAGACAGTCCTTCTGGAGTGTCAGATGGAGGCTAGGTAGGACATCCTGCAGCACTTAAAATAACACTAAATGTCTATATATAGGCAAATGAATTACAACCCTGTTGTTTCAGGCATTGTTGAGCAATCTTGCACGGCCTCAGCTATGCTTCAAAACTCTGGGGATATCCCAGAAGGTGTCTGTCATATCTGCATGGCTTCTAAAAAGACACTAAATACCAAAGTTTGGGCAGCTGAATATAGCCCACTATCTGCTTCAGTCATTTTCCTTCAGATGTTGAATTCAGTTACCTCAACTTCAGTGCCTGGCGCTGTCTTGAGAAGTTGTAAGTTATTTTGCCGTAACATTGGCTACTGGATCAGAAAGTTTGAGCTTCCCATTGACGTTTTGTCACATCTGACAGCCCTGGGTGGCTGTCTCAGATATGCCAGGACACCTTACACAGCCAAGAATAGCTAAGCTCAGGGAAAAAAATGGAGACTCAGTTGTCTAAATGTTAGGCATAAGGTCCACTTTAGGACTCAATCCATACTCAGTGAAGATAAAATCCAGACACTTCTATCCAATTTATCTTCAACAGGTCTTTTCTCTATCTTAGAAAAGGGCGAACCAACCTCTACAGGTGCCTATATCTCTCCAGTGACTAAGAGTGAGCCTATGGCAGGTTTCAAGTTCACACACCAAATTGTAGGTGTCTACACATGACCTGCATGTCCTGAGCCTTGTTGCAAACACTGGCAGTAAGTTTCAGTTGTCTACAGGCATCCAGAGAGATTAAGGATAGTTAGGAAAATTAGAGATCATAGAATCATAGAATCATAGAATGTTTTGGGTTGGAAGGGACCACTAGAGGTCATCGAGTCCAACCCCCCTGCAGTCAGCAGGGACACTGCTAACTAGATCAGGCTGCTCAGAGCCCCATCCAACCTGGCCTTGAATGTTTCCAGGGATGGGGCCTCCACTACCTCTCTGGGCAACCTGTTCCAGTGGTTTACCACCCTATTGACAATAGGGTGGTAAACCACTGGAATTGACAAGATATTGACAAGGACCATGTTGTTTGTTTAGATTTACAGATTACACTAAAAAAGTCATGCATCTTAATGGATCTAAAATACGTCTCTCGGAGTCACAAGAAAATCAACAAATTTCTTGTGTCATTTGTGTACTCCAACCCAGATGCTTTATCTGGTCAAATCTTCTTGCACAAGCAAGGCTTTTCAAGACCTGATCTCAGACTGAACCCAGCTAAGATGCCTCCTTTGATTTCCCTGAATGATGGATTGTGTTTACAGACAGAATCTAGCTAGTCCTGTAGGAGAAGACAACATCTTTTTTCTTTTTTTTTTTTTTTTTTTTTTTTTATGGTACAAGACCCAAAGAGGATATTTCACTTGGAGTCCCAGCATGTTGGATGTAAGAGTGTAACTTCATGCAAAGTACCTTTAGACTAACGTGGTGAGGTAACAACATCCTAACAGCATGGCCCTAACTGTGCTAGGGTTATGAAAATGTATCGTCAGGTGCCATGTAAGTATCCAAGTAAAGGTGGGTTGGGATGGGATGATTTATAGTTCATGCTCTCTGAGTCAGCCTGGGCCATTCATCTGTTCACGGGTTTCTCATTAAGTCTTTTTCCCTTATATTTGTCTTGACATTGACATTAATGGAAACAGCTTCTGAACTGGTGATCTCCTCCAGTGAATACTGCCACAGATGAGCTTTGGGTATAGAAGGAAGACGTTACTAGCCTGAAGTTAGAGATTAGGAAACATGCCTTTGAGTTTGTATCTTGCATGTTCAATTTTAACAAGACCATTAAATATGCCTTCTTTGTTTGCAAGTTCTCAGACTTACATAGGAGCACTCGATTCCTTGAGGGTTTTTTTCTGCGGTTTGTTTTTGTTTTCCTGCTTGGACCTGAGCAGTAGCCAGTGATGGCTGTTTCTCTGTGTGCGTGTGTATATGTGTGTTTGTGAGCCCAATGCCATATTTGAAGTCTTTCACCTCATGCTTGTCTGACAGCTGACCAAGTACCGAAAGTGTCTGTCACAGACAGATTTTCACTGCAGTTCACAGCTAACATAACAGAGGGAGAGGGGAGGGGAAAGACAGTTCACAAAATGTATGAGGAAACGTGCCGGGAAGATGCAGGGATCTCTGTGCAGACAGAGTGTCTTTTGTCTCTCGGGCAGAATGCCTCCCTGGCTCAAAGCCCACAGCGAAACAAATAACAGAGCAGATTCATTATGCCCTAATGCTGCTACATGATAGTACATCTGGGAATTAAATTAGAGACAAAGGTGGGCTGTCTCTCTATTATTTTTTTGTAATCTCAAGAAGTTGCCATTGTCTCATCGTTCAATGGCTTCTTTGTGTTCACTAGAACTACACACAAAGCCCCAAATTGCCTGCCTCAAAATAAGTTTACAGTTGCATTGTAAATGTTTCTTTCTATTAGTTTTCCCTCAATTTCTGAAAGAACAAGGGCCTATTATTAATCAGAGTTAGATAAAAGAGATGGTAGTTTTCTTTCTTATATCAGAGAACGACATACCCATATTTAGGTATGAATAGTGAGATTATTTTTTAACAAAGTTTTCATATGTTAAAGTCTGCTGTCTGGTATAAGCTAATTGTACCGATGTCCTGTAGTGATTATGCTGAAAAAGACATCCATGGAGTGTGATTTAACCTACGCAAACAACTGAAGCTAAGATGCATTGCATTCTGGAGATGTTTGCACTGCTCCATTGATTACAGAGATCTTGGACGCAGAGGTCTGTCTTACAGATCACTAAAGTAAAGGATCTTAATTTTTTCTGAACACTAAAATAATTTTCAGTTTTTAATACTCTTGGTTTTTTTACTTAGATTTTTTTCTTTTTCTCTTTCTTTTTCTTTTTCTTCTTTTTTCTTTTTCCTTTTCTTTTTCTTTTTTCTTTTTCTTTTTTCTTTTTCTTTTTTCTTTCTCTTTTTTTTTCTTTCTCTTTTTCTTTTTCTTTTTCTTTTTCTTTTCCTTTTTCTTTTTCTTTTTCTTTTTCTTTTTCTTTTTCTTTTTCTTTTTCTTTT